>JADKLZ010000728.1:20274985-20288606 GCA_021533235.1 Biomphalaria straminea
GAATGGTTTCTTATAAAAATTGGTTTATAATATGATTTCTTTTCTCCCCTTTTCTTCATGAATGTCGAATATTGAAATTGCCCGCCGCCCGAATGAGGTGGAGCATCACTGGTCTAGAATGTTATATTTTAAACTTTGGAAAGTCCCGTTTTCTTATTATTGCACAAGAGGGGCGATATAGGTCTGCAGGGTTTGATATACTAAAGCAGGGGTCTCAAACTCATATCAGCATGCGGGCCGCAGTGGAAAGTAACAACCAGTCAGCGGGCCGCACCACGAAAAGAGAATGTTTTTTTAATTAATTAAATTTTACGAACACTACTGTCACTGCAGTTAAATGCTAAAATAAAGTGTTTATATTATTAATTACATCTAGTGTAGTTTATTACATGCACAGGCAGTTTAGTTTACTAAAATAAGTTGTCTCTGTCACTAATAAGAAAGCAGAAACTGTAGTTCAAAGAATATATAAGATACTCATTTGAGTGCGTTTGGCAGAGACTAGACTATCGACGTTAGGCCTGATATCGAGTGTAGTGGCAAGCCGCAAGGTTGTTATAAGATGTTCAGTCTTGATCGTAATGCTGTTTTGTTGATTTTCATTCTATTTGATTTGTTTTGATTTTAGGCACATTGGCCCTTTACAAAACAAGGGCCAAATCCTATACAATTAAATAATTAAAATCAAGGTCTATTCATAGTTAAAATAGTAAAAGTAGTAAAAATTTAATAATTTGATAAAAATCTGGTGTAAATAGTACATGTCCACAAACTCATAAATTAGATGCTCGCAGACAACCCCACCTCCCGGATAAAGCCCAGTACCTTCCCAGGGTCGACATTATCGAACAGTGTTTGTAAGTCAATGGCTCTGACATCCTGGTATCTGGGGCAGTCAATAAGGATATGTTCCACAGTGAGCGAGAGTCACATTCTATAGAAAAACTGTTCGCAAACGTACGTACTCCCAAACATCACTAGAATTCTAGAAGCTGCGCAGAAAAGTTTGGAAACTTTTCTCAGGGAAGAAACTGGTAGAAATCTGGAACGCCATCATCAGCTTATTTTTGCTTCAGAACAGTGTCACACTACAGGTCCAATAGTTCTATCTGGATTCCTTTGGAAAGTTTTTCACGTCAACTGCGAACGGAGTGGCAACAAGGAAAAACTGTGGTTCGATAGCAGTGAATTGCTGAAAACGGTGTTCAAAATCTTCCAGTAGTCTGGAGAGGATGTCTACGTAGTCTTTCAGGCACTTTGGTTCAACCGTTATGATCGTATAAAAGAGAAATGAGCCAGGTTTCCATCTGTCAGCTGAGTGGTCCACAAAGTCAGCTTGCATCTGAATGATTTGATGCGGTCAAACATCATGGTACTCAGCTGGTTTGTGCCCCGTAGTTGTGAATTGAGTGTATTGAGATGTTGCGTGATGTCAGTAAGAAAAGCAAGATCTGACTAAACATTGGGTCACTGAGCTGAGGTATGTCTATGTCTTTCATTGATATGAACAATCCTATTTCCCGTCTCAGTTCAAAAAATTTCTGCAGCACTTTTCCACGACTCAAACATCTGACCTCCGTATGATACAGCAACTCTCCGTATTCTGTTTCTAAATCAGCTAGAAATTACACAAACTGTCTGTGGTTGAGACCCCGTGCACGTATGAAGTTGACCGTCTTCACGACAACATCCATCACGTTCTTCATTTGTAGACTTTAGCCACAGAATGCTTCTTGGTGCAGAATGCAGTGTATAGCTGAAAAAGGTCCCGCCAATCTGAGCTGATTCCGTTTCTGTACCGTTAATCCAACAACAACTTTCTCTGAACACATTTCTGGCGGCCAGCGGTTAGAATCAGGCCACCGTTCACCCAGCTTATGTTAAAAGCTTAAGCGGTCGGTGGGCAACAGTGACACATCATTTATTGTGCTTTTTCATGGCTTTTATATGGTCATTGAACATTTTTTTCTATTTTTTTTGTAATTCGCGGACATGGTCGCGGGCCGCACAAAATAGTCATGCGGCCTGCGGGCCGCGTGTTTGAGACCCCTGTACTAAAGGAATGTAATAATGTCTGTAATTTTATATTTTACTAGCCGAATATTACCCGCGGCTTGCGGGCCTTGATTTTGTATTTCTAATCTAGTGAATTGGATTTAGATCAATGTCAAACTTACTTCATACTCCATTGAAGTTTGTTTTATTGCGCCAGTAAAATAAAAGTATATTGCGAAAATAGGTTAAAGCCGTTAAGCCGATACATAATACATTCATATGAATTATAAAATACTTTGTAAACGAGTTGGCAAGATATATACGAAGTTTCGTTCTTTAACAGTAATATTTTTGTTTACTTCTGCCCCCCCCCCCCCGATTGTGTGATGGAAATTACAAATATACTACAGCCTCCGCCTTGATCTTTAAAAGATTTGTCAAACGTTTTGATTTCTATGTGGGACATGCATGCACACACGTTACTTTCTGCTTTGTTATTACATGCTTACTTTGATCTTAAAGACTTCTTGTGGCGATTTGACAACCAATATTAAACAAAATTATGTAAATTGTTTTACATGTTTTCAATTTTCCTTCAGATTTAAAGATAATTTACTTCCTAGTCCAAATCTCCGGGGAATAGCAGCGGGCAGGGTATGAACCCAAAACCATCCAAACGACAGTCCAGTGCGCATACAGCTCGACCATGCAGCTCAAGATTGTATCAACTGTTTCATACCTCTTTCGTGAACCTTTTTTTTTGTCTGCTATTGTTTTAAAACCTTTTCGCCCTTACAACTCGCATGTACATAGTGACAGAAGAATGCCACATATCCTTGAAACTTTTGGGGCTAAAAATAGAATTTCTCCATCACGTCTGGTCCATCCAGGGGTGACCGCTGAGACTCTACAGGTGCTCTTGTCAGCGACTTTCTTTGTTCTACAACGTAACGGCTCGCTCGTCTGACATGACAGTTTTAGTTTGGTCAGTGATGTATGGAGGTAAGGTCTTGACCTGTGGTCATTACAAACGAATGTCTGGTCCAACATTGTAAGCTCTCTGCGCTACGTTTTTTTTTTAATGTTCAATGTAATGAATGTAACTGGAGCTGGGTCAGTGCTTCTCAAACTTGCGATTAAAAGGAACACTTCATACACTCGAAGGATGTTGCAAAACGCCTTGCCTCCTTTTTATTATTACAAAGCTTATATCAACTCTCTCAGTCTGTCTGGTAAAAAGTTCGTACACGATATCTCTCCGACACCCAATCTCGGATCAAGCTGAAATTTTGCGCAATTTTTTTCTTTACACAAGAATCAATAAAAAGAATTAACCAATTAAGTAAATTAACTATTGGTTTTTAATTATTTTGTTTGGTAGCTAAAAATAAGGTAAAGAAACAGTACTTGACTGAAGTGGTGATATAAGCTGAATTAGTCCACTTTATAGGTCGCTGCTTAATTAAAAGTAAGTTGGAAACAAATAATACATAACTATATAATCTTCTGGAGGCGAGGTGGCTGAGCGGTAAAGCGCTTGACTTCTGAATCTAGGGTCCCGGGCTCGAATCCTGGTTAGGAATGGTGAAGACTGGGATTTTTAATATCGTGATCTTTGGGGACCTCTGAGTCCACCCAGCTCTAATGGGTACCTGGCATTAGTTGGGGAATAGTAAATGCGGTTGGTCGTTGTGCTGGCCACATGACACCCTCGATAACCGTAAGCCACATAAACAGATGACAGATAAACATCATCTGCCCTATAGACCACAAGGTCTGAAATTGGATGAAATGTTGATTTACTTATATATAATCTTCTATAGTCATAAGCACCTCACTAGCAGAGTGACAGAAGCATGCCGTGAGTTCGAATTCATTTCGCTCTTATTTTGTTAATGCTTTTAAAAACTAATTTCGTTTAAATTCACCTAGTTAACTCTTTCTTTCTCTTAGCGCTAAACAAAAACGATTGGTACAATTATTTCTAAGCCCACAGATTTATTGTTGTTGATCTAGAACTCCAGATCTACTACAAATTTAATTACATGACAGATCCAAACTAATTTCATTTCGTACGAGTTCCATATTAAAAAAAAAAATTCTTGTTAAGCTATATTTGTTCTGTTTAAATAAATACAATATAATCATAATTAAATCATAAATTAAGCTTTAATTTTTGTTTATTTTAAGCATAAAACTTTATTAAAATACTTAAATGCGCTTCTGACAACGGTGGTCAACAATTAAGACCGTGCCTGTGTATAAAAAAAAAGATATAAAGGTTTAACAACTTAGCATTCCGAAAAAGGATCTATTCAATTTTTTGTACTTCATTTTCCTGGTCCTTTCTTTCTAAAGAGTCATTTTAGAATGGTCGTGAGCTAACCGACACGCACCAGTAGGTGCTTGCTGTCTTCTCAAGCTAGTTGACCAGGTCTTCAAACAAATCATGAGCACAGCAGACACGTGACCTTAGGATACCAGGGCATGCCCTTCAAAATAAATCTTCATAATTACTTTTTTTTTTGGTCGTGAGTGGTAGGGGAGAGTTGAGGGGGTAGGGGGGAGAAGTCAAGGGGGGGGGAAATGTGTCACCTCTTCCCCCCCTTCTAGTCATACACAGTTACATTTTTTTTATTTGTTCTATTCTTAGTTGACGTGTGACACAGCTGAGTGACCTCCCCCTTTGTCAAATTCTTGGGAGTCACTTAACTAGGCTTGTAACGGTTGAACCAACGCACTAAGCAGACGGACACTGCTATTTTTAGACCACAGTGGTAAGAAATGATCCATCTGAACCCGTCCGTCTCTCTTGATTTAATCTACCTTGCGCCCTTGGCATTGTCATTACCACAGTTATTTAGGTCACTGTTTATGTAAATAATTTTTTTTTTCGGTTTTGTTTCACTTAGACTAATTAACGAAAGATGTGAAAAAAAGTTTACAATATAGAAATATGTTCTTTTTTTCATAAATGAACATACACATTTGAATACATTTAGAATATTAGAAAAAAAATCACTAGAGCTAGTCCAGGGCAGCAGACTATAGTTAAATTACAATATTACATAAAACAGTGACTCGTAACATACAAATACAAAAAACGCAATCTACTAAAATATTCAGAAAGACACAAAGAGAAGGGTATAATTCTAATTACATATTTGTCTTAAGTGCTCTTTCTTTCTCTAGTGCGGTTTGAGCATAGAAGGGGTTGCCTTAATCAGCCAGCATGTAAAACCAAGGACTTTTGTCGTCAAGGCGCTTCTTTATACATCTACTACTGTATCTTTGACTTCAAGCAAGTGCTGGATTTTTTTCCAGATAGCTAATCAAATCTCAATTGTAGGCGTGCGGGAAATTTCAAATTTGAACAAATTCAAATCAAATACAAGGTTAAAAAAAAACGATTTTGAAAGTAAATAAGTATTTTCAGAAGCAAGTCGAAACAAAACTTGGTGTGTCACCTTAGCGCGGCGGGATCAAATTTCTAAGCAGCTCTTCCCTGGTAGAATAAAGTCTTAACAAAGCTTACATTAACTCCCTTTGTCTGTCTGTCTGTCACGATTCTTGTACACGTTTTTACTCCCAATTTTCATTCTTGGATGAAGTTGAAATTTCGCACAATTATTCTTAGTCGATGGCAATACACCAATCAATCAAAAAATTAACAAATTTAATAGTCAATTAGTATTAAATAAAGAATTTTGTTTTTTTTTTAATGGGGAAATGATGAATAACCTTGCACAATTAATTTGTTAGTCATTTTCCGGTGCTTTTAATTAGATATGCTTTGTTTAAAAAAAAATATATATTTCATTTGTTATTATTTAGTTGACAACGATGATTTTTGCATAGCTTATGTCCGGCTGTCTGTCTGTCTGTCTGTCCTTCTGGTACAAATATTTAGCACGTTATTTCTCACACAAGAGGCGCGGTGGCTGAGTGGTCAAGTGCTTGGCTTCTGAACCTGGGGTCCCGGGTTCGAATCCCGATGAAGACTGGGATTTTTATTCCTGGATCTTTTGGCGCCTCGGAGTCCACCCAGCTCTAATGGGTACCTGACATTTGTTGGGGAAAAGTAAAGGCGGTTGGTCGTTGTGCTGGCCACATGACACCCTCGTTAACTGTAGGCCACAGAATCAGATGACCTTTACATCATCTGCCCAATAGACCACTAGGTCTGAAAGGAGAACTTTGCTTTACTTTTACTATTTCTCCCACACCCATTCTTGGACAAAGCTGAAATTTATGTAATTACTTTTTGTTACTAACAAAACGTGAATCAATTTAAAAAAAAAAAACAAATTAGTAAATTATTTACAGGTAATAAATTATTTTGTTTGAAGGAAAAAGGAAGAGGGTAATTAATCCTTTAGTATTAAGATATATTGCAACATATATGTGGGGGTTTGTCTTCTTTCCATATTATTTCTCCCACACACTCATTCTCGGATCATTTTGAAAATTAACATAATTATTTAGTGTACAAAATATGCATAAATTAAAAAAAAATTAACTAGCTAGTCAATTAATCATTAATCATATATATATATACATATAAGAAAAGGCAATTAATTATCCATTATTAAGAGATCTATTTGTATATAAGGAGCCTTTGCCCTTAGATAAGCTTTATTTTTACAATACCACTATGTAAGGCATAACTTCATAGAATCTGGATCCAGGAACCTGGACAGCTGATCTCAAAAACGATTTATCTATAAATTTAACACTTGATGTATATCGCTGAGAAGAGAATTACTAGCTCGTTCTAGTTTGACCGTTTAAATTTTTCAAATTAAAATATTAATAAATGTAAAATTTTCCTAGAGACTAAATCTAGATCTAGATCATACATCGGTTTTGAAAGGATTATCGCGTTCTTGAAATGACTATCGCGAACAAGTATTTCAGAATGTAGGCATTATTGATTTAGGAGTATAATACTTATTGTAAGTCTAGATCTTAAAGTTATATCATTTGTATTTTGTAATAATTTTTAAAAAAAAGAGCATGGCGTAGTCAATACCAATTAAGCTTTAAAGTTGCTTCCAGTTTGTTGAATGAATTTGTAAGCCTCACCAATATTGTTGTACGTAAATCAAATATAGATTACATCTAGATTCTAGATCTAGAAGTAGATTTAGACTAAATCTTAAGAATTCTAAATCAGAAATAGGCCTATAGGTCTAGACTAGAGTCTAGTGTTACAGCTTGATGTCCGTATATTAAAAAATAATCGCTAAACTATGCATTGCTCACTGGCCGATTTGTTAATAATCTAAGTTCACGATGCCGATGTTGTCAAAAAAACACGGGTTTGAACCCAATTTTTATTAATTAATTATTGTTAATATTTTATTATATTTTAAGTCGTATAATGGAGGTAATGTTTTAAAAAAAAAAGTATTATTGAATGTAGTTTCTTTTTTCTCTTCTATATTTTGCTTGTGTCCTCGAGTTTGTTTCAAAATCTCCCAGTCTTTTTCTTTTTCTTTAGTTTTTTTTTTAAGCTTCCATTATGTAGCCATTTCTTGTTATTGGGAAACAGTTTTAGTTTTTAACAGCCCACTTTAGTATATGTCTTTTTTTTTTTCTGTGTGCATGACAACCCATAAGACCAGGCAGTTAAACCCGTTTCATTGTCTTTAGATTTCTAAACCTTCGCAAAAGTACGTAGCATTTAATGAATCAAACCAAAAAAAACAGTGCTTCAAGTGGTAATGGGTTAAATCAGACCGTGGCTATCCTTGACCTCCAAACGTTTTATTAAGTTAAATATCTTAACATTTAAATAGCGTCCAGGCATGTACTCATTGGAAGACTGATCATCTCGTTCTATGTTATACGGTTTCCTAGGAAACGTTTCAAGTTTATTTTCCATCTGTTTCCACTTCGAATTTTAAATTAGCTCTGAACTCTTATTGGCGCTATTTTTTTTTTGGCACTAGATCTAGACATTTTCCAAACACTGGGTAAACACCAGGCCTAGTAGAGTTACATTTCTAAGACATTCAGTGTCTGTTTTCCAAGTATTTCTGATGTTAGAATATAAAACAGAAGTAATCATTGAGGATTTCCATATAATTACATTTTTGTCAACTTGATTATTAAAACAGGAAACGAAAGAAAATCTATAAGGCTGGGGAATAAGAGTTCAACCATTTTTGATGCCAACGTTTTACGAGGGTGCTATGCGTTCAGCGCAACGTGTAATTAAGATTCTACTTTTCCTAGATGATGCCATAGCTACGTGAGCCTATTTGTTAAAAATCATAAGGCTACTGCATTTAAAATTTAAAATCACAATGAAATGAAAGAACTTTTTTTTTCTTCTCAAGGTCTGCATCTTTCAACAGTAGCGTAGCAAGGTACCATTGGGCTCGGGTTCAGGAATGCGAAGTGGGGCCCCCTCCTATAAGCTGAGTGTGACTGAACACAAACTGGGCTCTACTGTATCTAATGAGAGAGTACATGTCAATGGAGACAATCTTCACCTATACCTCACGGGGTGAAAGAGAACAATTTCCTCAAGCTTTGGATCTGTCCTGTCTTGGATTGTGTGTGTTGTCTTGTCCTGTCTTGGATTGTGTGTGTTGTCTTGTCCTGTCTTGGATTGTGTGTGTTGTCTAATGCTACTTCCCTTATTCTAATCTAAGTCTTAACACAGTGAAGGGACACAATAACTATCTATAACATACTTCATAAAACTTGTGAAGACTTTAACTGATGCTTATTTACAGATGGGAATGATCCGTCTTTTGAATTTAAAGTCTATTCTTTATACATCTTTCTACAAGCCCTAGTCATACTCTTCTCCTATTATGTATTCTGTAACGTCATTCGTCTGACTGCGTCGCTACTTTTAACGTCGCTAAATTATAGTATTAACAATGCACAATTCAAAACTAACATAATCTCCAAGCTAAACTACGTCACTACATAGCATTTGATTGACCAATGTCATTGGTCAACCATGTATAATTTGGGACTCGAGTCAGATGCTAAATCTTCAAATATTCTGAATGTGTATTGGTCGTCACAGGTATAAGAATCTGAGGACTTCCCACAGCGCAATAGTTCTGTTTTACATCAGTTTCGTCTAGCTAGGAGACGATATTTTTAAAGCACCTTTGTAAAGAAATTAATGTTCAGCCTGCTGAGTAGACAGTCGATTGTGGTCTCAAGCTGGTTTTCCATGATATATTTTTCCAAGAATTGTAAGACCTATTGTTTATAAATAGCTATGATTTGTTTAAGTCATTTGGATGAGATGTACTTTTGAAGTACTAGAAAAGAATGACTCTGAGAATACATAATCTTTTCATCTACTGTTTACTCGTACAATTAATTGAAGTATATTAATTTGTCAAAAGACATTGAAATATTAAAGAAATAAATAACACTTGAACCAAAATAACGGCAAATACAATTCATCATATACAGCACTTTCACAATGAGTAGGCTAACTTGTAGTTAATGTTGTTGTTATTATTTGATAAACAAAATATCAACACGTAAGATTTAAATGAAACGCTGTACTGACAATGTAAAAGTTACCTCCCTTTATTAGATTACATTGTTATTTTGCTCGGACACCAGAAATACAATTTATGAAAAATAAACATGACTTAATTAAATTAATGTAAAAATGTGACGCAATTAAACATCTCCTTAGCTAACCCCGTTCGGGCCCCTAGTGGTCGTGGGCCCCGGCGCAATGAACCCCTTCGTGCCATGGTTGCTACGCTACTGTCTTTCAATTACCCAGCAACTACAAGTTTCCAACGCAAAGATTTTCTCTCTGTCTGTCTGTCTGTCTGTCTGACAAAAAGTTTGACCACGTTATTTCTTCCACACCCATTCTCGGATCAAGTTGAAACTTTAAGCAATTATTTATTGGCGCGTAGACAATACACGAATTGATTTAAAAAATTAACCAGTGATTCCATTTATTACGGGTTATTATTTTTTTTTACATAAATGAGAGAAATTAATCCTTCAGTATTCAGCTATATGGCTTAATATGTGGGGTTTTGTCCCCTTAGATAATTGTGCACGTTATTTTTCCCACGTCCATTCTCGGATCAAGTTGAAAGTTTAAACAGTTGTTTGTTGTACCTATCAAAACATGAATCCATTTTATAATATTAACCAGTTAGTCTATTAATTATTGGTTCATTAATTATTTTGTTTTATATTGAAAAAGGAAACAACTTCTATATTATTGAGAGAAGTAGTGATAGGTGTGAAGTCTTCATCCATTAGATGAGTGTATTTTTTAAAAGTATTTTTATATTTTGTTTTTGGAACCTTTATGTAGTAGTCACTTTCGTTTCCCCATATTAACTAAACAGCTGAGCCGCCTCTCTGCAGTGACACTATGCAAGTATACTACCAGTATAAAAGTAAAGTAATTGCCTCCCTCTCAGACCTTGACATTCATAGCTGCAGACGATGTAATTCAAAATCGAATAGTTCAGTGAGATTCGAACTTGAGGCCCATCGTTTCTGAAACTAAGCGCTTTGTATATGAGCACAGAATATCATTCACTTATTTAATTGTGTCTGTTCACTGGAATTCTTTTACATTTCAGCCTCTTATCTTTTCAGCCTCATTCCTTTATATCGAGCCTCTGCCTCATAGTCAAACTTGCAAATTTTAAAAACGTATTTAATGACTAACGATCTATTTTTAGTTTATTATTAGTAAAGGGAAGAAACTCGCAAAATAAAAATAACTCTATGACAAGAACACAAAGACAGGGAATAAGGAAATATATTTAAAAAGCAAACATAAAAAAAAAAAAAAAATAACACTGAATAAAGACATTAGTGTTAATGTTCTAGACTAGTGGGTAAATGTCAGAGACCTTACTTGTTCCTAAAATAAAAACACATTAGATTCCTCGACGGCCAATTAAACTCGGCATGAAGCCAGCGCGGAGTTTAACGAGAGCTGATGAGGTTCTTTCAGGGGGTGGCGAAATGTCCCGCTGTGTATCAAAGGCGAATACACACACAATGAAACAGGAGACCCTTTACACATGCTCTTGTCTTAACAACTTGACCGCTGGTCCTCAGGGTCGAGAAGAATACTTAGTGGACAGCTACGTAGGGGCAAACAATGGGGCCTCAGTTCCCTCAAGAAATATCTCCTCGAGGCAGACCCCTGGACTGGTGGTCAGAATCGGACATACGGTCCAATGTTAAAAAGATGGGATTGGGGGAGGGGTGAGGGCGTAGCATCGTCACCTCGTAAACACTGACCAACGTCCAGTTCCGTCTCCGACACGGCCATTTATCTCTGCTGGATGCTGACGAGACGGGCGTAGCCCTCACCTTCGTACTAATTGGCCGCGTAAAATTAACGATGGGAGGTAACTGGACAACACGCCTGCGGGATCCAATGACCAGTTGATGCCACGTTCTTAAGTGCCCGAGGGCAATAAAATGACCATATTGAACAGACAACGTGACGAGCTGGTCTGTCGTTTCGGGATGCGGTTTTCATTGCATTCAATATCCGGAAACAATATTTGATTTGGAGACGTGAGAAATGACGCAGGACAGAGCCGGATTTTGTTTCATAATGGAGGAAATTTTTTAAAATGTATTTTCACTGACCTATGTATGGTTATATCACTTTTGTTGTTATTGGCCTTCCTAGGAAAGTCTTAATAATATACGATACTTAAGTGGTAAAGCTCATTTACAGTATAATACTCTGACGACAATAAATACGAATTTACATAATGTCATTAGTAAAATACTAAGTATGATGAGTATTTATTTAATTATATTTAACAATAAGAATTATATGTTGAAGTATTAACCTATGATTGAAATGACTGAAAGATTAAACAAATCCTTACAATTTTTTATCCTTACAATTTTCTTTACATAACTTGAGAGGAAAAAAAAAGAATCATTCATTTTTTTGTGATTTAAAATTTTGAACGCAGTAGCGACATGATTTCCAAATAATTCAGATATACCATTAGAAAATAGTGTTCTTATCTAATAGAAGTAACACATTATACATCGAGAAATCTTATACCTACATTCAATCGTTGCATTCTTCTTACTTGCAAAAAAGTTGCAATATACACTTACTTGAAGGTAATCAAATCAAAATAGAAATTAAATGAAATTGATAGATTTGTTTTAATATTTAACAGTCGAAAATTTCATACACATTTATTTACAATAGCAAATCATTGGTTAGTAATTTCAAGAATCAGTGGCCTAAGAATCAATAACAATGAGACATAACATTGTATTGTTGTAATATATTGTCTATTTTTAACTCTTTCTTTCCTAATTGACGATATCATCGTTGATTTGACTCCATTAAATTTAACTAATGTTTAATTTTTGTAAACTTGTTTTATGTTATATAAAAAGAAAATGCATTCCCCTTCATTGATATACTAAAAAAATACACCGTCCCGTAACAAACCATGAAGCTATTGAAGCCCAATCATAACAGGGGAGTGAAATAGTATTGAGCAAAATGAAAAAAATCGGTCGAAACGTGGAAAAATATTGATTGAGACAAAGAGTTAATTCATTTATTGTTTTCTTATTAATAAAATTTAAGATACCAATTAAATGTGTTACAATACCTAAACCAAGTAGAATTTGTTAGGGCTTTTATGATACTTTTATCGTAAACACCCCACCGGCACCTAGGCTGAGATCTTCATGACGAACATGGATATAGATAGTTATAACAATTGTGAACTTGGCTATCGAAAAATAACAATTTTTACTTCTTTGGAGAGTAGATGAAAGATAACAAGAAGTATGTTGTTTGTTTGTATTTTTAAAAAATCTTATTCTATCTTATCTTATATAATACAGACGCTACGTCATAAAGAAGATGATTACGGCCCATGCCTCATGCACTTAGTCATGCATGTTAACCAATGACTTAAATTCTGCTTAGTGTAGTCACTGGTTTTCCTGGCTGGCTCAGGCAACCCATTCTATGCTCTAATAGCAATAGGGAAAGAAGGAGCATTTGTACATATCAGTTTCTACTTGTACTTTAAATAATATATTAAAGTTAACATTCAGTTTCAGAGAATCAAATCCACGATTTTTGTACAACGTTGGCCTTACTACATAGCTAGCCAGCCATAGTACTACATACAAAATGACAGCTAAAAATAAATGATTTTTATTAGACTTGCAGTTTTAAGTTTTATGAAGTAACATGTAATTTGTAATTGTAGGAATTGTTAGGAATCGTTCTAAAATACAAACAAACTACTAAGGTGGACATATGTTCACATTTACAGCCATACACTTTTGCAGCTGATACCAAACAATAAACAATACGTTTGAATAATGAAAAGTTATTGTTATTGGAATCTCAGGTCCTCTTTTGTTACAATGGTTGCTTTGTATGATTCTCACTTACAAGCTTGCACACTGCCTTATAAAAATAAGTTTATTGCTAAGATTAATGGTTGCGACACCTTGTCACCAAGCAACTGTAGGATCTATTTTAAGGAAGTTTTATTTTATAACGTTTGTGTCTTTTTACACTTATATTCATTTTCATCTCTCTCTCTCTCTCTCTCTCTCTCTCTCTCTCTCTCTCTCTCTCTCTCTC
>JADKLZ010000728.1:20302715-20322105 GCA_021533235.1 Biomphalaria straminea
ATACCAAAATAGCAACTTAACAATCATTCACGCCATACCTCACCGTGACATATGTGTTTTCATAGTTTAGAATTTATAATAAACTAACATAACATATAGTGTTTAATGTCTGTTTTTTTTAAATATATGCTTTTCTTTTTTTGTAAACTCGTATTATTTCATATTGTATTAATATTAGGTCAGTATATCAATATTTATACTTCTATCTCAATTATATACGTATCGTAAATATCTGTTGTTGTTTTTATTTGTGATATACTCTGCTTCAGACCATGACTAACAAGTCCAAAATTTAAAAAAATCGACGACTAGTAGATAATGGCCTGTCGTTCTTTTATTCACTTATGGTTTTTTTCCATCGTGGTTCGATGCTGACCACTTTTCTCATCCGGGCCCCCCGCCCCCTCGGGACTGGGCACTGGGTTATGTGCCTCCTCATATGGGGAGCCTAAATTGTTCGGCTGTACACTGGGCAGCTTATTCCAGATGGAACTAGTGATATTTTTCTCTGACGCTTTTTCTCTGCCAGCGATGTTCACTTATCCTCTGTAATTTGAGCGCCAGTTTTCACGTCGCGACGCCATGATGCTCTGTCATTTGCTTCCCTCTTCCAGGTGGCCGGGCCAATGCTGAAGGCTTTCAAAGAAGCTTTGAGGGTGTCCCTAAAGCGTTTACTTTGTCCACCTTGTGAGCGCTTTCCCTCCCTTAATTGGTCATACAGGAGTCGTTTAGAGATTCGGATTTTTCTCTTCTGCAGATGTGGACTGCAGATAAGTTACAGTTGGATGTGCGTTGCCACATACTGCATCTTTCCATTATCTTAAAGTTAAAGATATGACTTTAATTGTATGTCAACTCTTAGATTAGATTTTCTTATTTTTCTTCCACATCTAGGCATTCCGATGAAGTGAAATAATGAACCAGACTTTTGCACTTTGACCTTTATCTATGATTTCTTACTTTCTCTATCTAAAACCTATGTTCACCCTGTTTCACCTTGACTGACATCTGCTTCTCTTTTCTCTTCCACCAACAGGAGCTCAGTTTTCTCTGGAAGATGAAAACAAAAGAACTAGGACCGCCTACACGAGAGGGCAACTCCTTGAGCTGGAGAAAGAGTTCCACTTCAACAAGTACATCTCCAGGCCCCGTCGCATCGAGCTGGCAGCCATGCTGAGCTTGACCGAGCGACACATCAAAATCTGGTTCCAGAACCGCCGGATGAAGTGGAAGAAAGACGAGGCCAAGAGACGACCGCTCCCCAATCCGGCTTCTGAAGGGGGGGATTCCCCCGGCACTCCCCCGTCCCTGGGAGACGAGCTGGAAGCGGAGGAGTCGAAAGACGGCGTCAAAGTGAAATGCGTCCCGGGGACGGAAGAGAAATGCCGGAATTCCTCCAGCGGGGGGAGCAAGTCAGGGAGTTCCAGTGATAATTCTAGGGTAAAAACAAACTTTAATCAACAAGTAATTAAAATGGATCCAGGTAGACTTGAATTTAGTGGTAAATAACTAGTTCTAGGTTTTTTATTTTTATTTCGAAAGATCTACTGACCTGGGCTTTCTCTGTCATGGTGCTTATTTCTTTCAAACTAAAGAGGAACGAAAAGATAAAAGAGGAATGAGGAGATACAAGAGGAACGGAGAGATACAAGAGAAATGGTGAGCTACAGACAAAGAGTTCATTTTGTTTTATAGTCAGAGGCGGCTTCTCACCAAAGAAAGAAATAGGGCAAGTGTGTCTGAGGAAGAGGGGACGCCTCAGATTAGGACATTTTGTTTGTCAAGTAATGCATTATGAATGCAATATACTTGTGAAATATAAACTTCAATAGTGCAGGCTTATCTTTGAAGTGCAATTTAAAGACACTGCTGCCTTGTTATACTGCTAGTATATAAAAAAATGACACTAGACCAAAATCCTTTAAAGCAAAGAATGTTGATTCTAAAAATGAGAATGGGGAGACTACAAGTGCAATGTGATGCAAGAAACGTGAATACTTTTACATTTTTAAGTTTTAAAAAAAAAAGCACGTTATTAATATGAATCATACATATAGATTTTTTAAAAATTAAATGATCTTCTTTTTTTAAAGTATAAAATGATACCTAATTATATTATCAATAATATTTATTTAAATTTTAAAATCTGTTATGTGTTAAAAGCAGAATGGAAAGTAGTTATTTCTAGGAGATCCCCCGGCGTATCAAAATGATATATAGTATAAAACACTATATTAATTTCCGAAATGATGAATGATAATATATGTGATCAAATGTGAAGAGTTAATTGTATGCATTTCGTTAGTTTTCAGCATAAAATCCTATTAATATGGAGGAGGATTTAAAGGTTTGTTCCGCGACAATGGCGCTACTAAACAAGATTTTAGTTGTAGGCGCTACCAAACATGTTTTCAATGGTAGGCGCTTCTTAACACGTGTATACAGGTAATAGGGCAGAGTTGATATGAATATCAAGTGCTACCCCTCTTGAGATACTTAATATGGGCAGAATTTAAGTCACTGGTAAATACACATGACGCGTAGGACGTAATGATCTTCTTTTTTGAAGTAACGTCTGTATTATATAAGATAGCCTCATGTTGCTAATTAAATCCACCAATACACAAGTCCAAGCCACAACACCAGTTGGGCTAAACTACAATAAACCATTAATAGACAAAAGTGATCTTTCAATCCTACGTCCTTGACCTAAATTACTTATCTTTATCTGTGTCAAGATTTCTCCCAGTTCCTCATGTGACATTCACATAAGTTTTTCTTAAAGTTCTCTTATAGATCAGTCGACCCTATATTTCTCTTGATCGCTTTCTCTTCTTTATCTAATGTTGCTGCATGCTGTTTACCAAAAATATGCTGAAATTATGTAAACAAAGAGCAGATTACTGTCTCTTTGAGTTTGCAATAATCGTGGAGTTTCCCAAGAGATGCCAAATGAATGGAGCATTGTTCCATTATACGTTTAATAATCATCGCACTATTTTTTTTCCTGTAAGATAAAAGTAGAATTAACATCAAAGAAATTCTGTTGAGTAAGACATTATCACTACACTAGTTATTCTTATATCTCTGTTTTATTACGTAACTATTCACTGCTATGATTCATCAAAGTCCACAAAAGGAAAAAATACACAGTAGGACTCCATGGTCTCCAAAAAACATAGTTTGTGATGATGCAGAAAATGATACAAAAGTGTCTATCGATGTTGTTATGTTCGACTCCTTTCAAAAAGTTCTGCTGATATGTAAAAAACCTTGTTTTAAAAGCGACAACTTTTCTTGACAATTGGCTGCCTGGTCATGTGACAGGCACTCTACATGCGCTTTTGGGCTAGGGAGTAACAATCTTCAATTCTGAAAAAATATTTGAGACTATAAAAACATAACAAACATTTAAAAAAAAAAACGAGACAAAGATTCAAGAATTCATCAACTAGAAGGTCTCAGGTCGGCTGCTGTATTCACAATTGTCTCAATTCAGTTAAAAAACATTGAAATGAAGTAGCTAAAATTGCTAAGGCTAAGGAGTTAAAAACATTTTTACTAATTAAATAGTTGAGAAAAATAGTAAAAAATATTGCGTCAATATTAACAAACTGATGATTAGTAATACCATGCTAGGTTAGACATCTCCCCCCCCCCCCAAATCAGGCCCCAATCGGGACAGAGAACATAGCGTACCGCACCATTATCACAAGTATTACCTATCCCCAAGCCGGCCACATAAACTGCCTCCATCTTGAGAGTCGCGTCAGTCCTAGGTCATAATTCTCCTAGTTTGACGTGAACTCGATCCAATACTCAGAGCAGAAAGTTGACACCCATCCATCCCTTGCTAATACAATCAAATAGCTGCAATTAGTGCAATTAGTGCTTTAGTTTCGTATAAATACGTTTAGTTGAATGTTTTCTTTAATTTATTTTTCTTGACATTTTTATCATTCAGTTTATAGTACTATTTTTATGAAGAAACATAAATAGTTGGTATTAAGCTGCGAGTTCGTATGAATCGATGGTAACGTGAAATGGTAGAGGACTATGTGACCATACAAAACGTAACTGTAACACAAGTTCGTATAAAAATATATATAAAAATATGTATAAAAATCACCCTTCCGAAAAAAAAATAGGTTGAAAAAATGTAACATTAGCTACGTTTATGGTTCTCACTCTTTTCTCTGATGGATTGGTCTCATGATCTTCACATTTGTGTATTTAGGAAAGTAAACATATCATAACTTTTTGTTGAAAATGATAATGAGCCAACATATCTGTGTAAGAACGGAAAATGGCTGTTTAATAAAACAACCAAATCAATAAAGGCATTTCAAGGGGAGGCATTCTTGGTTTGAGTCGCGAATGAAAGATTGTTTAACTACGCCTAGAAATTACAGGACCCATGGAAATATTTACAAAAAGAGGCCACAAAATGAGTTGGTGGTTTAGCTACCTACATTGTTGCTCACATTTTAAGCAGAGAAATAAAACTATTTTGTGACACGTAATAAGATATAATTGTCTAATACCCTATTAATTATTAAATCCGTCAGTTTCTATCAAAATAGTTTCAGAACAATTTCATTTCGTATTTTGTAACTTTTCGGTCATGTGGCCCGCGACACTAGTGTTGGAAATTAAAATGGCCCGCGCGTCGAACTAGGTTGAGCATCACTGGTATAAATGATTTTTTTTTAGGAATTTAGAACTTTTTTTTTTTTATGAATGGACTAATTTGTGTATGAATACTAGACCACATATTTTATAAATGGGCTGTTATGAACTCGTGGCGTGGCTCTAACATGGCCACATACACGTACGTCTTTCAACAATTCAAAGAAACACCAGGGGTTAAGTAAGAACAGAAATATAATTTTAATAAAAATAATCAGAATAAACTGAGACTGTCAACGAGGCCATCAAATATTGAATGTAGAACTAACTATGAAAACTTCTACGATTTGTCTCAAAATTCAAACCTCTCACACCGATAACAATCTCTCAAGGGCCGTAACTCCGCTCAAACTAAAAGACCAATAAAATCAAAACAAATAAACATAGAATTTTTCCTAGCTAAGAACCAAGATTCTACTAACAATTAGCAATACCAAAAGAAATACACCAATTCTTAAAATGAACCAAATGTTCTTCGCATATTTTGTTACGGAGTAAACGAACTATAACAAATATCTGTTTTGTGAGCTACACTTAAGAAGACAAACTCGAAAATGTGTTTAGAAGAGCTATTGCACACTTGCATCACCATTGACTTTTTAATCTTAGGAATGATTCGTTTCAAGAAGTAATTAAACTTTAGGGCCTTGTGCATGTTTGTTAATCATTCTAAGGTGTCAGTGGACTCTTCTTTTTGATCTTGAAATGCCAGGTCCCTATTAAAAGACACATTTGTGTGTGTGTGTTCTAGAGTTTACTGTGATATTTAAGAGTGCTGACATCTCCTGTACTAATGTCAGTTATAATTGTCATTACGTCATTTGCTCTCTTCTAATGTTGTCTAGAATTTCGCTGTACAATGTAAAGGAAGATTAGAAGAAAAAAAAATCTGCCAAAAGTTTCTGAAAGTGTCACTAGATTGAACTTGTTAATTATGCAGCTTTGAATTTCTACCATTTCTGTCATTTTCAGCTCTTTTATAATGGTAGGCCCAGAGTTTCTAGTTGGTGTAGAATTCATTTTTTTATGTATGACTAATAATGAGCGAATATATTTAGCACAGCAATAATTATGTAAATATAATTTTCTCTCTATTTTTTATTTTTTTAAATATTTTTTTTGCTATATATATATATATATATATAAAATTTTTTAAAATGTGTATGTTGTTTTTTTTAAATAGTGAACTAGATTTCCTTTATGTTAATGTTCCAATGGTCTAAGTAATATGCTGGAGATGTGCTGTTTCTGTTGGTCAGATCCCTTCTTTTCGTCAGAAAATAAAAATTAGTTCATTAGTTCTTTCAGCATGCTAGGATGATTGAATCTGTAGATGAGGTCTTTTAACTTTTTAAATGTTTGTTTTAAATAAAAAGTTATCCACGTGCATTTATTGACACAGTTCGCCCTGGTTCAAATCTTTGGATCTGTGGCTTAGTGGCATTAAGAGTTTATAAACCTAACAAGAGAGCTAAGATTCAAAACCCTGCTACAGATGTGTGTTTGCTGAACCCTAAAGGTAGCACGGAAAACTTTCTTCTACATATCTTAACGCACTGGGCTCTCTATGGCATACAAGATTCATTACAAGGCGGCACATTCGAAATAAGTGCTTTCTGTAATAACACATTATCTCTTCGTAATTTATAGTTGGGCAGTTTGTAGATTAGCTTCGTATTAATGACTATCGCCATAAACACTGTAGTGCCAGCCACACGCCAGGCAGACACACAAGGTAATTAAATTGGATTAAAATGATTCGGACCACACAATAACCGAGAGACGCATGACATTTCATTGAACACAAAATTCTTACATAAAATCGTCTCTGTAAAATATGTCCTTTTTTTAAACAGAGACATACAGTGGTGAAGCTAGTCCTTTTGAGGGCTGGGAGGCTTGGCCTCCTTAGGGGCCCCTGCATTTCGACATTCGACATCATGATATGACGGCGTAATATTCAATGTAAAACAATTTTCAGACACTCATGTTGGGCCCCCCCTCAAGTGGTAGCCCTTGGGGATTTTTCCATTTGGATTCCCCCCATCCTAGGTACGCCACTGGGAACATAATGAACCTTCATTAATGTATCTGTTCACTGTATCCAAAGTCATCCACCGTATCCATTTCAATATATATAGGCTAATAGTAATCATCAATAAGTTCTTATTAGTTTTAAATGGAAAGGTGCAAAGGCTTAGTCATAACTTATCTACACTCAATGCGCGCACGCGCTCATTAATCATTCGTTTTACGATTTGTCTAAGGCTAACTTATGTCGATCTAGATTTTTATTCAAGGAGCTTTCGACCAACTTTTAGTAGACCCCATGTCGTCTTGGCGAAGGACAAAGAACGACAACCCAGATGGTTAACCTTCATTAATTATCTCCCGTAAATAGCCTCTGATTTCTTGGTCCTCGCTCTACAGTTGGTCCAGTTTGTTATTTTCCTTCTTACCTCATTTTCTTTCCAAATGTTACTGATGCTTGCTAGCACTTGTATACCATGAGATCATGCCAAATTTATATTTATGATTGAGTGTGGCATTCATTTTGTCTGAGTCAGAGAGTCTGGGTGAATCAATGATAAAGTATGGCACTCCGGTGTGACCAAGATATTTATAAATAATTAGCAATTCAACTGAAAATAGTAGTTTTAGTTTACTATCTTTACAGTATGTGAAAGCCGAGTTTTGTTCTAGGTTATGAGTATTTGTTGTTTTTTTTTATAGCATGTATTTTTCTGATTCTAGCTAGCGTGCCCTTGAGTTTTCAAACAATCTCCTACAGTTCTACATTGTCTATAACCAATCACTTTTATATTGTAATGACACATTTCTTGTTCTATATGCTAGGACATATTCTTACAAGTGGTTTCTTCTTGACTAGAGCCATTAAAGCACGCAAATCCTGAATCAGCCAGGAAAACTTAGCACAGTGAAAGTCTCTTATTAATATGCTCTACTAGAATAACACATGTGTTTGCATAGGACGTAATTATCTTGTGTTTTGAAGGGACTTCTGTAATTGATAAGATAAAATAATATAAGTAGGTTCAGACTTAAGCTGCAGTGGCAAGGCAACTCTAATAAGGACCCATATGAGCCACTGACAGATAATGGGTTATTACTTTTAAGAAATGACTTACAAATATTAGGTGTTATATTAGTATAGCTTACCAGAACTATGTGACTGTATTAAGTGTATGAACACGATGAGGACCTAAATGAGGTAGATACATTGAAGTGTCTTGATGTAAATACGGACTGGATGGCTCGATTAGTGTTGTCTCATCCAGCCTTTCTTTAAAAGTTCCCTCAAGTTGGTACGTTCTTGTTTAATACTGGGTCCTCATCGCTTCGTCTACACCTTCGTTCTTCAATACAAGAGTGTGCGATGCTGTGTTTTGAAAGAGAATAATTAAAAAGTTGTTTGTATTACCATGCCTTTAAATTTAATCTAAACCATTCTTGCATGTATAGTAATGCCATTATTGTTGAGTCGTGTTTGTGTGACCAATACCTTTTAATTTAATTCATACAATATGTAGGTTGATGACATGTATAGTTTTATTCTCATGTAAACTATTGACACGTCTATATTTAAATTCTATTTATTTGTAATGTGTTTGATATACATATGTATACAGTTTTTAATGTGTTTTAAAATGCATTTTAATGAAGAAAAACAAACTGTCAACCCTAAAGAAGAAACGACACTCAGATGGTCACATATACCCTGAGTCTGTGGTGTCATTTATAACACTATACATTAAGGTCATAATGCTAAGCTTTTAACCTAAATCTTATATGTGTAAAGCTATATATATCATAAACTAGAGTGTATATATATCACGAGGTTACGTATACATTATACTATCTTGTGACCTACTTATATTCTCCATAGAAAAAGCTTATCCATTTCTTAAGACTGAAATTTCTGGTAATCATCTTTAGTAGAGGTTCTCAACCTGTGGGTCGCGACCCCCTTGGGGGTCGATTGACCATTTGACAGGTGTCGCCTAAGACCGCTGAAAATATGGATGTATGTGTGTGTAGGAGGGGGTCGCGCGAGGTAGGGGATCTTAAAAATGGGTCGCCGAGCTTAAAAGGTTGAGAACCGCTGATCTTTTTTATGTTACATTCATAAAATCGGTCTTTTCTTTTTTTGTTACAATTGTTCCCAAATTCGTATCGTAAGGTTCGATTTTTTTTTCAGTTTCAGTTTCAGTTTCAGGGACGCTTGACATCTTTGGGGGCCTCTACATTTTGCGTAATATTTAATATTTAATGTAAAAAAAAACACTAATTTGGGGGCCCTCTCAAGTGGGACCCGTGGGGATTTTCTAATTCTTCCCCCTCCCTCTCCAGACCCTAGCTACGCTTCTGGTTTAAGATGAATTGTATCTCTTTTGTCTCATTTATGAGCAAGAAAAATGTCTTTCCTTTGAAAATCATTCAGAGCAAAGGGAGATTACACTTATTTTAAAGTTACCGAATTGTTTCCCATGACACACACACACACGCCCATGCATATCTATACACATACTTTAAGAATTAGTAGCGACATTTAAATCGAGGGAAACGATATTTTACCTTCTTTTTATTACACACTTTGTTCACCATTGAAATCAAAGTGACTTAACAATTGGTCATCAAGTGTTATGAATGACTATTTGATATTAGGACCTAGTAGAGAGAAGCAACAGAGACAAAATCTGGACATTTGTTTAATTATTTTATTCTATACAAATATTTTATCCGAATTTGAAGATTTGTTATTTTTTCGAATAGTAGATCTAGTATCTATCTGCTATTGTAAAAGTCCCTTCCATCCTATATTGTGATGTTTTATCTCAAGAAATGAATTTACTGGACATGGATCCTAATTAAAGAGTTTTGGTTTTATTTATATTTAAAACTTCGTTATTTTGATGTGTAGAGAAATTGTTATAGCTTCTCAGATATGCCAGTCCTCCTGAATTACTTAATTATAGCATAATAATATAGTTTTTTAAGGAATTCCATGCATTTTATCTTGTGACTTGCTATGGGCGCATAGAGTGTAAAACCCAATGTATGTTATGTATACATGTCTGCATTGAACAGATGAACGTTAAAAAGTGTTTATGTAATGTGTGGAAGTTATTTGTTCCAGCCAATGCTGCAGTTTATCTGACACAGTAGAACTTGACACTTGACCCTGTTAAAGTTCATGTCAGATCAAGCACTAGTTATTTTGGTCATGACTATTTTAGTTAGATCTTGATTAGCATCTACTGAAGTTCATTTAGATTTAGGACTAGTTATGACACCTAGTAAATACGTATCATATATCTAGAAATAGTTACTTGATTCTGCCAATTTAATTGCTTATCATAGAACTAGGAATTAATCCTTCATCCTTACTTATGTTGCATATGTGAATGAATTGCTTCTAATCTATTACAGGATCACTTTCTTGGTCACATGTCGGTAGACCCTTTATTAGTATTGATTACCGAGTATAATTTAATAAAAGCCTAATAGTCTGCAAGTTGGAATGTCTGGAAGATTTCTTTTCCCTAGAAATAAAACGAACAGTTTAATATATATTTATATAAAGAACCACTGTGTGGCTAGAAACTATGTGCTAGTTATTTTTATGCATACATTGTAAAAATGTTATGAAACTATGAAACTTTTTTTTAAATTAAAAAGTGTGTATGGGTAGGGGGGTGACATCATATCACCTGTAAAGAAAAGGAAAAAAAAATATACTGTATGTGTTACATTTCTTTAATCAGATTATTTGTTTCTGGATTCAATGGCAATAAATGATAGACAAACATTAAGGGAATAATATTCTTGACAACCACTGATTCGATCGCCTTCTGTGCGACGTCCCATACTGCTAAGCTCAAAGGCACTGTTCATATTGTTGACATCAGCTGCGTGAAGAAGGGGGACTTATCTAGTTTTCTGTAAATCCCTAACATTCTACAAATACAAAATAAAGTCTGGATAGTTTTCAAAGTGCTAGTGGCTAGATATATGCCTACTAATCATTGAGTGAACTTTGCATTGGGGTCTTTGAACCAAAGAGTGAAGCGTTAACTCTGCAACTATTTCTGACAAACCAAAACGTTGTCCATCCATTCAGAGAGCTTTAAATGACTTGAAAATGCACTTAAGATTTGACTCGTTTCCATTTTTTTTTATATTTTTGTTTCCATAGTTACATTGAATACAAGTATTTATGTGTTCTTTTGTTTGTATCTATATAACTGACCACAAGTTGTTATAAGCATTCAAAGTATTATGAACATAAACCTCTTCATGTATATATATATATTTGTATTATTTTTATTATGCGTGTAAAATGTTTTACAATGCAACTGTATGTATATATCATGTGCATGTTTAATTTTTTTGTTCACTGGCTATTACCTCGTCCAATTGTTTATTACTTCGTTCATTTTGTTTCAGTAATAAAGAGAATTCATAATTGAATCTTATTTTCATAGTCTTTGTTTTAATATGGAATTTTTTTTTTGTTCAAACGTTGAAGTTACAGCCTCACACGCACAGACTGGAATGATGAAAAGATGCACTTAAAATGACCTCTTTTTTTATCAGACTGTATTTCCTTCCTGCTTTTAAAGTGGCTTGGTGGCTGAGATGTAAAGCACTTAGCTTACAAAGCAAGGAGTCTAGGGTTCGGATCTCTGTGATGAGTGGAATTTTCAATTTCGGGATTTTTAGCAGTCCACACATTACTAATTGATATCTGACAGTTGGATATAGTAAAAGATGTTGGTAATTTGTGCTGGCCACATGACACCCTCTTTGTTGGCGATAGAAAAAGACCTTTACATCATCTGCCCTATAGATCACAAGGTCTGACATCATCTGCTCTATATCGCAAGGTCTGAAAAGGGAACTTTACTTATATATTAAAATAGGTGCGTCCAACCTAAACGTCTAAATAGATTTTCTGTCCACGTGTCATGTTTCATAGTTCATAAGAAATCTATAATGGTGCACTTTCAGTATACAACTTAAAATTAGGAAAGTAATCAATCAATAATTATGTACTGACAGATGCTGGCACAAATGACACTGTGTAATACATCGATACTATTTGATGTCAAGGATGTTTTAGCGCAATAATGGTGGTCAAAATGACAATTCAATGACAGTAGATGGCTTGATGTGTCTGTATCGCCTCCATTAAATAAATTATGGCCAGGGGAAATATTAAAAGAAAGCGTATTGAACAACTAAGACATCTTGGAAAATATTCGGAGCATTTTTCTATTTTGAGTGCAATTACGCTTGCCATCTCTTCATGGATGGAAACTGGCTGGATAAAAATTTCAAAAACGGTACAAACAATTTTTCAGTTTTGACTATTTAACAAGCTTTTTTTTTTGTTTCTGTTGGAATATCCTTTTGAAAAAAAAAACAAAACTATCTTATTGAACACACATTGAAAGCTATGGTTTGACCTTTATCATTTTTCAATATATAATTATCTTAAAATTAAATTTGGCTTGCCTCTTTTTATTTTGAAAAAGGTTATACCGGATATTCCCGCACTCAACTCAAATGTTTCATTATAGACAGTGAGAAGTTTGATAAATAAATAAACGTATATAAGCATTTTGTGTACTACCATATATAGAAATGGGATGGACTGTATTAGGAGAAATTGATTTTGTAAGCTCAATTGGGAATATTATAATACTATTGAAGCATTATGAGACATAAAAAGAATTTAAAATTTTGAATTTCTAACAGCTTCTTATGGCAGAAATTGATTTTTTTTTACAAAAAAACTTATTTTGTTACTTCTTCCTCCTACAAGATCAAAAGAACTGTTCATCGTGATTGTTTTGCTTTTGGTTGAATCTTTTATTTTAATTGCATTAATAATTTTAAAAACATTTATAGAAATCAAATAAGATGGAGTAAATGTAAAAGATTATTTAAAATTATACTTAGGAAAAGACAACAAATTCATGTTTTTTATTACTATATTTTGGTATCAGCACACTCGAGAACGGAAGTCTTGTGTTGCCCTTTCAAATGATTCAAAGTTTCATTCTCTCAACGATCGAGTAAGGCTGAAATTGGAATGTAAATATCGCTTACCTGCGCATTATTGACGGACAGTGGAACGTACAAAAAGCAGAAGCACGATAACGAGGATAGCTAAACAGAAAACTGACATAATTGGCAATAGAAAAGACCCATGTGTAAAGAATGGACTAAGTGACGGAGGAGAGAAGCTGAAACGAAAATTCATTGTTCAGAAGAATGTATGGGAGAGCGGTACGGTGCTCGGGGTGCCCATTGATAGTTTCTTTTTTTTCCTCGGGAACATACAAAAAAAAAGAGAGACAGAGAGACAGACAAGGAGAGAAGGAAAATAGAGGAGAAGAAGAGAAAGCAGGACGTTCCAATTTAACGTGAAAAGAAATAGTATTAACGGGTTATGTATATGTAAGGGGGAACTTTAAACAAGCCGTTTTGGTATTGTGTGCATTTGGAAAAATGGCGGTTCCTGTCAATATATAACTATTTTGGTAATGAATCAAAAGGTGTAGGGCTCTTGCTGACCACATTCTAAAAAACTTTGAGGAGTTAATATTTTCTTTTATTTTGTACAATTGCAAATCTCTCTTGCAATGTAACACTTTCACTGGAAAGGAAAAGAGGAGCTCGTCAGCACTGTAAAGAGACGAAAGCTGAGCTGGTTTGGTCATAATGTAAGACATAAGGCAGTAGGGAAAGCCATCCTTGAAGACTGAATGTACAAAGGAGGGAGCAAGAAGAAAGGGTCGTCCAAAAAAAAAAAACTGGCTGGACGATGTAAAAAAAATGGAACCTGTTTCTCTTGACAGCTGCTGACCGGGGAAAGTGGAGACTGCAGGGCCGGTCTTAGCGATAGCGGGGCCCTATGCGAAACTGATTGCGCGGGGCCTAGTCTGTGTTGGAATAAGGATAATAAGTTAAAATTAAGATTTTGTATAAGGAACAAAAATTCCACTTTAAATTCTATTTATTCGTTACTAAGTTACAAATTGCGATCTGTAATGAACGAATCTTGTAATCAATTGAATATTTATATCCAAGTGACTATAAAAGTAAAAAAAAAATATTGTAACTTCAGAAAAAGGCGTAAATTCGCTCGATTATTACATTTTAATACATGAAAGCTGGCGATGCCTTTTTTTTCTTTTATCGCGCGTAGGAATGGCGTTTTCCGCAATAAATGACACCAATAAATGACAATTTTGTCTATTTTTCTTGAGATTTTCAAGGGGCCTATAAAAGCACGGGGCCCACTGCGACCGCATAGGTGGCAGTGGCCTAAGACCGGCCATGGAGGAGAGAGTTGCACGCACTGTCACAGCGCCCTTACGACGAAAGTCAACAGACAGTATGGGTGGTGCTATTGTACACCTATAACCTAGACCAAAATGAATACTTTTCAATTACATTTGTTTTAACTTTTTGAAATGTTTCCATGATTCGTTGAAAGCGAGACAATTCAAGCTAATATGTGAAAAAAGGGTATTTTCCTGATTACCTCCCTTGCACACATTTATACGTAACTAACAAATGTTGTTAATAAAATACAGATAGAATATTCTATTAGTATTAATATTATCCTTTATGAATCTCATTTTTTTTCTTTTTCAGCTTTTTTTTTCAAACACATTAAAATGATATTAATTAAAAGTTCTTGATATAAGAAAAGTGTAATGAACAACCAAAACAATTCTTTTCATTGTATCAATTTCTCTCACCAAATGATCTAGACTAGATGGTGCGGGGATTCAATGTTAAAAAATAAACAAACTAATTACACAGAGCAAGGCAATATATTTAATATGTTTTTATCTTATTAGTAACAGACATTCTTGCATAGAAGAAGATAATTCCAGAATGTAAAGCTATTGAAAGTATGAAGTCTTAATGTAGTCGAGATGTTAATACACTGGCTCACTTCTGTTACCATTTGTTGCTATATCACCTTCACTTCTGATACCAAAATGTGTATTACTCAATCGTATGCCTGCAGCCCCAATCATCTAGTGAAATTCTAGTGCAACTAAACCAATGCGAGCGTGATATAGCTTTAATATAGAAATATAAAAATGTGTAGACATGTTTTGTTGAACAAACTTAATACATTTTTAGTAACAATATTCACAGAATTAACATGAAAATAGATGAATGTTGACACAAATGAAAGGATAATTACTTAAAGATTTCACTCAACACTAAAAAAAGATGTCTTCCTGACTGACGTCTCGTGAAAAAACTTTTTCTCTCAACTATCAACCACGTGACTTCTGGTCGCATCTCTTATGACACACAATGTCGTGGTTTTATCAGAAACTTTACAACCAAAAACATCTGCTCCCCCTTCCTTGTTATCACTTTGGAAACACACACATACACTACATAAGGCTAGGTTGATTAGGAAGATTATATCTCAACATGACTACAACCTAAATAGTTCTTAATCTTAAAATAAAAAAATGTATTTCAAAAGAAATAAAAAAAAACAAAGTTATAGACTCAAATTTACCACTATGTTTTTACATAATTGCCACATAATAAAAAGTTACCAAAAATTAAAAGTTGGCAAATAGATCATTGGTTTCATTTCAAAAAATGATGTTTTAAAATAATAATAAAATATTAATAATAATCTTTATTGTTCATAAGGAAATTTGACTTACAATTTGTGCATTACACCAAACAGTACATAATACGTTTTTTATATCTATAAAAAAACAAAATGCATATTCACACCAGACTCATTCATAATTTACATGTGACAAGTTTATATCAGATTGTTTCTATTTAATGATTTCATTGCCAGGGGACCAAAAGAATTTTTGTGTCTGTTTTTCTTTGCTATCTTATATCTCTTTTGTGATTGTTAAGTCACACATAGTATTATAACACTGTAATAACACAGCAGTTATTTTTTTCACATTTCAATAAAAAACAACTTTAATCAACTTTATGCTTCATTCAACGATCTTTCTCTCCCCTCCTTTCTCACTCTCTTTCTACCTCTCTCTGTCTCTCTGTATCTCTCTCTCTCTCTCTGTTTCTCTTATAATCGAAGTTCATGGCAAGGGTTATGGAAAGTTTGTGCTGTTTCTCTTATCCACTTGTTAGCCACTGAAGGGAAAACAAAATAAGAGAATTACTTCAAAACATTAATTGGTGTCCATGAAGTTTTGAACTAGTTGAAACGTATGATTTTACCTACCCCACTTGTTCCCCAACAGAACTGGACATGCTCCGTGTATCAGCCTGCTGTCCGTGCTCCCATCTTGTTGCAGATTGTACCAGAACACAGCACTGCCCTGTGGTCAAGATGGACTCAATGTAATGTTACAACAAGTAGAAAACTTGACATTATTTAATGTTTAAAGTAATGACAAAAAATGCTAAAATATTGAATACCAATTGTAAGTCATAGGAATAGTTATAAAATCAAGAGTTTGGAGTTTATTAAATTGTTACAAATCAATTTTTTTACAACCAAAAACATCTGCTCTCCCTTCCTTTTTATCATTTTTAAAAACACACACACATACACAGCAGAAGCACGATAACGAGGATAGCTAAACAGAAAACTGACATAGTTGGCAATAGAAAAGAAGCCATGTGTAAAGAGTAGACTAAGTGACGGAGGAGAGAAGCTGAATCGAAAATTCATTGTTCAGAAGTATGTATAGGAGAGCGTTACGGTGCTCAGGGTGCCCATTACAAGAGAGAGAGAGAGAGAGAGAGAGAGAGAGAGAGAGAGAGAAGGAGAGAAGGAAAATATAGGAGAAGAAGAGAAAGCATGACGTTCCTATTAAACTTGCCTGGAATAATTTGAATTTTTATAAAGCTGTTTAAAGTGTAATAAATTATTTTAGAACAAGAAGTTATATAGGCCAAAAAAAGTATAATGCAAGAGTCGTATCACTTTTTATAAGACCAGATTCTGGAGTCATGTGCATTCGTATAAAAATATTTTGGGATTATATAAATTTTTTTTAAACAATACGTATGTAATGGTACTAGTTGAAACTCCGGCTGAAAAAAAGGAGGAGCGCCTCAATACTTTGAAGAGAGGAACGCTGAGATGGTTTGGTCATAGTGTAAGACATGGGTGATTTACTTAAGTCATCTTTCAATGTACAGTGGATTGCACACGAAGAAAGGGTCGTTCAAAGAAAAACTGGCTGGACAATGTAAAAGAGGGACCGTCCTGTCTTTTGCTATCCTGTTAAGAAAAACAGCTGACCGGAAAAAAATAAAACATTTGATTACTCGAACTGTCACAGCATTCCTACCACGAAAGTCAAAGGAAAGAGGATAATCAATGAGAGTCCAAGTTTGATGTTTTAATGTGATGTGGAGTTTACAAAGTGTTTTAGGAGTCTTATAAAGATGTAAAATAATACTCGGCATCTTGTATGGCTCCTCTAGTAATAGAAAAAAAAAAGATTTTTTATTAATAATGTTTGAGAGAATTAAGGGAGTATAAAAACACATCTATTAGCTTCTCTTTTTTCACTCTTGTTTGCCTCTATGTCTCTTCCAGGTGTTATTATTTATTCTCTCTATTCCTCTGTCTCTCTCTCTCTCTCTCTGTCTGTCTGTCTCTCTCTCTCTCTCTCTCTTTACTTTGTCTTTGTTCTCCAACCAAAGGAGGTTAAAAATGTAATTCTCAAAGGTCTAATCGCCATAAAAACGGAAGGTTCAGTTTGATGCTATTGATTGTTTAAACCAACAGGCATTGATTTTAATTATCCTCTAACCTTTATCGGTGTTACTGATAGATTCAGAGCCGGAAAAACTGTTGCACCACCGGACGTGACGTCACTAAGCTGTTGAAAATACAAGAATGACTGATCAATACTTTGTTATCTTCAATATTTGAACTGTTTGAATTTGAGCATTGCATTTTTTAAAACATTCATTGTATTGTTAATCTTTTCATAGTCTAGACTACTCTTCCAAAAAGAAATGGTTCTGAATGGAATTTTCAGAGAAAATGTTGTTAACACTTCTCAGTTCAATAGTAATTAAAAGTTTTAAAAATTACGCTTTAATATTATCAGACAAAAGAACTCTTTATACTTTTTTTTATTTATGTCTCAGAATGGAACATAAATTTTCATTACATTAAAATTCTTAAAATGACTAGCGCTTTAATTAATTGTCATGGATGAAAGAAGAAATTCTTAGCTTGCATGCTAGATCAGTGGTTCTCAACATTTTAAGCTCGGCGACCGCTTTTTACAATCTCCGACTTGGCCGCCACCCACTCCCCCCTCCACACAAATACAGCAATAGAAGAATAGACAATAACAAATTAACAATCCATATTTTCGATGGTCTTAGGCGACCCCTGGCAAATCGTCAATCGACCCCCCCAAGGAGTTCACGACCCACAGGTTAAGAACCCCAGTGCTAGATCACACCGTAAAACAAGTAGGTCTGCCGAAGGTGGATTAGGAAGGGGCATTCAAAGAGGATTAGCTTAATAAGATAATGAACAAACATGCTAATAGCCATATTTTAAAATGTTCAAATTTCTTGACTCCTGTTGGTGAAATGGGGGGGGGGGGGGGGGTATATAAAACAGAACACACCTCGACCTACATAGTAATACAGTCTTACTAATCTCAACCAACTAAAGTATAGACTTACATAAAACATCCAGGTGGCTAGTCTGTCACCAGCGTGCTGTAACCAAGGTACACTTTCTTTACCACTGGCTCGAGAAACTTTCTGTGGCAATATGAACATATCAACATGTAAATCATCTTCAACTTACTCTAGTTCCACCGAGGGAACAAAGTTCTACCTACTGTTCTCTATTCTCAATACCAAAGATCTACAGTCGCAATCACAATATACCGTTTGTTATTCAAAAGATCCGAAGATGTAATGTTAATAGTATGGTATGGAGAACACAATGGACATTGCAATTTAATGTGAATAAACCAGTGCTTTGAAAAAATAATAAAAAAAATAACCAAAGTCAATTAATTATTCACAATTAATTATTTTGTTTGCTATCAACTAAGGGAAATAGCTTCTAAATTATTGAGAGATATCTTTCTAAGTTTGGAGGTCCCCCCGAAACGCTTTTATATTTTTTTTTAAGAACTTTTTTTAAAGATTTTTTTAAAAAACATTTTGTTTGTTTTTCTTTCTACAATAAACCAACAAAAAGGTTGTAAGTAAGTAAGTAAGTCCCTTCGTTTGATTTATTTGTGTTTCTGTTTTCAAAAAAAAAAAGAAAAAGTAAACTTTATATTTAGTAACAAAAAAAAATGAATGAATTAAAGTCAACGATAATTCTGTTTTCTATATCCAAGCTACCATCTATTATACATGATAGTTTTCTAAAGTAAGTCCAGTATATTTAAACAGGGGTACTCACCACAGAGTCCTGGTGTGGGGCGTACATACCTCCCAGGCCGTAGTTCACCACCTGGAAGGGCTCTGAGGGAGTGTCCACGTCACTTTGACCTGAATTCAGTTTTGTGATGTCTCCCACACGACGGGATAACCTTCTGAGGACTTCTGTGGTATCATACAGCCACGCTCTGGTGGAGAGAGTCAATGCAATCTACCTAGGGTAATCTATTCTATCTATCTAGGGTAATCTATTCTATCTATC
>JADKLZ010000728.1:20322115-20332649 GCA_021533235.1 Biomphalaria straminea
TCTAGGGTAATCTATTCTATCTATCTAGGGTAATCTATTCTATCTACCTAGGGTAATCTATTCTATCTATCTAGGGTAATCTATTCTATCTATCTAGTGCAATCTATTCTATCTATCTAGGTTAATCTCTTCTACAAAGAGGCTACTTACGTCTGACTCACACGAAGTAAATTTGTTCTATTCTCTGTTTTACTGTTGACAGGTAAAAGTGAAGGCTCCATCTGTTCTCATCAATATATAAGTAATGTTCATATTTAAAGTTTACAATATTGATTATTCATTACTTATTTGTTTCCTGACAAACATTCGATATGTGCTGTACTTCTAGATGAATTTTAAGGTTCCCCTTGGCTGCCGACACCTTAGCTATCTAAATTTCTAAAAATGTCTTTTTTTTTTAAATTTACATTTTTGACACACCCAATCTCGGGTCAAGCAGAAATTTTGCCCAATTATTTATTTTACCTTTTACCTGACAACACAAGAATCAAGTTAAAAAAGTAACCAATTAGTTATTAATCAAGTGGTAATTAATTATTTTGTTAGGTATCGAACAAGGCGAAGAAATTGTACCTGGCTGATGTGGCAGTATAAGATGTTTCAGTCCACTTTATACTTTGTAGACAGAAATGGGTCGCCTTTAAAATTTTCAGACTAACAATAGACAATTATAAAAACTACTAATTTCATAAGTATAAGTATTTCCCTATCACAGTGGTTAGTATTTTGGCTTGTGGAGTTCAAATTTAAATCGTTCCATCTTTTTTTTCATGTTAATTTACTAATTGGCTTTTTTTTTTTTTAAAAAAAGCTGATTCTTGTTTTGTTTATATGCAAAAAATGTCAATTTGATTCAAGATTTGATGTTGGAGAAATAACGTGTACAAACTTTTTATCATAGAAACAGAGTGAGTTGATATAAGTTTTTATAAAAAAAAAATGCATACACACATTTTATAATCAGGAAAAAATCAGTAGTTCTCTTTATTAGTTACCCTCTCGAGCGCCATGTCAATTAGATCTTGTATCTCAGAGTTTGATATAACGTTGTGGTAGACGTTGATCTCAGGTGACTGGTGTACAGTTTCAGTGGCGTATCTCACATAGGGCCAGGAGTACGTCCAGAGACAGCTAGTGGCTGGAATCTCCTTTCTCTCCTGGAACGTCCGAAACAAATTTAAGAAAGAGCGAGTCAACGAGAAGTTTTTGTCTAAATAAGAATTAATAGTTTCCTTACACCACAGAGTGAATAATGTTAAGCACATATACACTCACACAAATGATAGTTCTATTTGATATCTGCTCTCTAGATGTGTAAACTTGTAAAATGCGTACCTGGATTATTGACCTTTGACATAAACTAAGGAAACCAGCCTGTACGCTGTCCAGAACTGGATCGGCTGGAACATGAGACAAAATGTCACAAGTGTTAGCTACTGTGAAAAAGATAGTTTATATATGTGTGGTAGGTATGAAGCAAGTTAAGCAGTCTCAAAATCAATTACAACTTCGCAGGGTTGGTCTCAGAAGAATCTTTAAATCTCCCTTACCAATAGCACTGCCGAAGTCTTGGTAAACCACAAAGTAGCAATGCAGTTAATATGTGCATGTATATATGTATATATAAAGAGAAAAATTATACATATAGCAATAATCGAAATTTTTTTTTATATTCATCAAGAGCATGAAAAAAAAAGATACTACAGCGGGTTTGTGTTTCTCATACGTGCCCATGCGGTTCAGTCCTAAGTTTACACTATGTTAAATATAGTAAAGTCTAAAAAAAAGGTGATAGTTTTTCCTCGTAAGGGTAAAAAAAAAAGACACCAAGATCTTGAAAACATTAGCAAACACAAAAGATAGACATAAATTATCTTGCAAACTTACAGGCACCCAAAAGATCCCGAAATAAAAAATCCAAGTCTTCACCATTATTCGAACCCGGGACCCCCGGTTAGGAATCCAAGCGCTTTACAGCTCAGCCACCACACTTCCCTACCCTAATTTAGATAGAACTAAATTGTCATACTTACCATGATTTGACGTTTTCTTTTCCAATTCCATTAGGTCGACCAGAGCACCATCATCTGCGACGAGGGACCTGGTCACTGTGTCACTCCTGCACCTTAATGTTTTCACGAGCTGCATCCAGCGTCGAGCCTCGTACGTCTGCTGATTGCCCAGCGCAGTTCGCGCAACGAACATAAAGTCATGGGCGGAGAAGAGCTCATACTCTTTCCAACGAACATTGGTTTTTCTTGCGCTGGTCTCACTCTGGCTACATGTCTGGAACATATAGATGTTTCGGAGAACATTCGAGTTTTCTTTCGAGTTTTTCTGGTGGCAGCCGCTGCTTCCAGAGACGGGTAATGGGACAATGACGTGGCTAGACTGGACACCAATATGGCGGGAACAATTTGAAATGCAGAAGGCGCTGTCGCTAAGCCATTCCGGAACCGGAAACACGTTGTACACCTGACTTAATCTGACCAATCCGAGAGCGGCTCCGTTAACGTCTTTTTCAGTTGGCCAGAGCCTCCATTTTGTCGTGACGTCATACATGCTTTGTAAATTATCTACGGGAAAAAAATGAAGCCACGACGCAAATGAAAATAAAAAAAAAAGATTCTAGAAAGAAATACTGTTGGTTTCCTTTCATAAATAAACATTTATATATACTTCAAGCGAAACAAGTTACTCTCTTATTTTACTGGGGATAAGAGCTTTATAAGTGCAGCTATCTATTTCAACAAACAATAACAAATAGTATTATTGCAATGTGATAACAGCTATAGAACCCTGTACAACAATATTTATCTGGCATAAATCGATTACGCACGAGCCTTTAAACAATCAGATGTAATTAATCAATCAATTATATCGATGGTCGGGTTACTTAATTATAAAGCTAGATCATTTTTTTGACGTTGAACCAGAGATTAAATGTTTTGTCAGAGCCAGGGGCCCCCATGTTATTGAACACGGTCCCCCCAAGTTATTAAACACAGTCCCCCCAAGTTATTGAACACGGTCCCCCAAGTTATTGAACACGGTCCCCCCAAGTTATTGAACACGGTCCTGAAAATTAGAAAAAAATCTTTCACGTGTATGATCTCGCCCATCCCCTTTCATATATTTATTCTATTCACCTTTTTCTTTGACGTGAAGTTGTGGCATTGTCGATGGAAATAACAGCTTGGCATTCAAGCATAGCCCGCATTAGGCCACTGCAACCTATGGGACCGTAGTGGGCCCCGCACTTTCATAGGCCCCGCTCTTATTCTATGTATTAAATGAAACCATTATAACTTTTTAGCAGGTTTCTTACGGCCTCCTGATTTTTCAGGAGCTCCTGGAATTATTAAAATCTACTGAAAACTGATAAAAATCTCATAAAAAATAGAATTATCTTTAAGACGTGTTCTAAAAATACCGCCAAAACCACGGAAGATATTTTAGCTTATCTGTCCACTAATAAAAGATCCAATGTTTTCCCAAACTACTTTGTTGCACTCAGAAAAATTTTAACAATACCCGTAACTGTGAAATCTGGTGAAATAAATCTTCTCGCGTCTTAAAATAATCAAGAATTACTTGAGTTCAACAATTCACGTAGATAGATTGAATAATTTGACAATCCTTACTATTGAGCGTTATCTAGGTGCGAAACTGAATTCTGATAATATACAGTAAGACTTCGCTACGCAAAAGGCTTATGAAGTAAATTAGATTGTAATTTTGTACTTAGTAATGAATAAATAAAATATAAAGACAAAATCTTAATTTTCACTTATCCTTCTTCCTACTCAAACGGGACCCCGCGCAATCCGTTTCGCTTAGGTTCACACAACTGTAAGGGCAGGCCCTGCATTCAAGTTCAATAAAAAGTCAGAAAATTAAAAAAAAAGAGTAGAGCTTATATGGATGAGGCAAAGGATCCACAACTTGAAAACATTAGGCCTAACGTCACGTCCTAAGAAAAATGTGTGAAATGCTTCTGAAAATATATAAACTAGACATTGACAGAAATGTCTGTAATTATAATTATGCTGACCTTTGCTTACTTAACACTCCCCGTGCATTAATTAATTTAAAATTGTTTTATTGTTTAAAAAAACACAACAGATGTAACAAAATTGGACGACATTAAGTGGTAGCAGACGACCTACGGGAAGTAATTCACACTAAACATTTTTAATTTTTGTTGCGGAAGGGAAGAATGGATGTAGATCCATACCATTAAGAAAACTTCTCTTTTTGTTCTTAGATTTATGTTCCGATTCTGTGACGTCTTGCCAGTCTTTATAAATTCTTCTTATGTGTTTGAAACCTGCTATTGGGCTTTCCAGGTACTTCCATTCTTCATGAAACAATCTATTTGCTGCGTCCAAATGTTGAAGTTTTCTTAAAGCAAAATGTAAAATATAAATGACAGCGTAAATGTTAAAGTTTTGAATGATATTGGAACATCACACCATAAAACTAACTAGAATTAGAGACTTTTAAACATGCACTTCAACACAATAAACACTAAAAGACAAAGATACTCTTTCGTCAAGGTAAAAAGAACACCCTTAAATCTCAAAACGACCTTTGCACTCATGGACACGTGAGGAAGGATTTGATCCCTCCATAGGATGACCCAGATGTCCATGTGCGTTCATTGACACAATAACGACTTCTGCTGTTTCCTCACGTACAGTCTACTCCAGAGGCCATACCGATGAAGTGCTTACCAAACGTAGTTAATAGATCTGGCTGAGAAGTAATTTATAGCACTCTTCGGCCGGCGAACAAGTGACGCAGATTCCTACAAACTTAGACATCCTGCCATTATGTGTCGAACTATTATTAATGAACTAAATATCTTTCACTGGAAATTGTCAGGGTCGATATCCGATCGAAACAAAAATTCATAGAATTTCCCTTAACAATCATACACCTAAGCACATCCAAAAAAAAACTAAACCTGAGGAATTTTCTTAAGATGGGGCGGGTCTATTGTAGTATTGTCTAGGACCAGATCTATAATACTCTTTTTACAATACTCTTCTTTTGTATATTAAGGTGTACAAGATTAAGGTTAGTATATATTGAACACCCTATCTCAGCTGATTTTAAAGGTAAGTTCAGTGTTATTGTATTTAACTGCAATAGTCCCTGAATTGTCAATCGTAAGTTTTCATATTGATGTATTAATTTAAAAAATTAGCTCATTGTAATTTTTAAAAAAATGAGATAACCCATATAACGGGAGTCGGCTTAAAATTTAGAATTTTCATTTGTAGAGTGTCACCATTTGTAAGCTTCCATGCACTAAGGCCCCGTTCTGAGATCCCTCTCTTGTAGCATGGTCCAGGTATCTGTTAATGTTCTTTAGAGTTTTCTCCTCTCCGCACAGGGCCGGACTCCTTCATGCACCAGTTATATCGTTCTCAAGACTAGCTGTTCCTCTGCACTCTAGTCTGAGCACCCTGCAAACTTTGAGAATGTTTTCTACTGTTACATTTTGCACGTAACAATTTTGATATGAGATCGAAGTGGTCTCGGATCCTAGCAGAGTTGGCTCCTGTGCGAAAACGTGCCAAATTGCTTGATACGTCACTAGAGATTTTCCATGCAGACGATCTTCAGAAACAATAACAAAAATCAATCAGTTTTCTTTCGTGTGTTCTAAGCAAAAAAAAAAAGTTTAAAGTGACTATTATTAACAAATGAGACTTTCCATTATTCATCTGTTAGCCATTAGACGTGCAGGACCTATTGTTCGAACATTGAACACAAGAGTTATTCGATTTTGTTTCTAACACTCACAAAATATCAATTTTGTCACCAGTCTTCCAATAGAGTTATCTTGAAATTAACCGCGCGTGGGGGGGGGGGGGGGTCAGTGCGAGCGGTTCAATTATTCATTATCACTGGGGCACTCTGTGTAGCAACTTGTGTACAAAAGTGGTTCTCACGATGTTTGATAAACGTCGTCAGTCCTATGTGCAGAGTAGTGTGGACTCGTGGCGCATTCCTTAAAATTCCATTATTTTATTTTCAGAAGCTATGAAGGAAATTTCGGTCGCCTAACAGAACAGTGATTGTTGTTAGATTGTGTTTCTCTCTTATAAATGTATAATACGATGTTTATTTTAAACTTGTATTGTTTAATTTGAGAAGCCCTGGCGTACAGAACACAAAAAAAATTGGCATTAGGACAACTGTCAATCAATGGGCCTTTTGTCCAGAGCAATCATCGAGGAAAATGGTGGAACAGGAGTTCTCAGTAGTTTACCTTGGAGGCAAAGTTTGTTTTATTGATTATATCGACTTGATTGTGCCAGGTAATAGCCAATGTTGGGATTGGTATTCAGCTCGAAATTTTCAGCACAAAGGCAGGTGGGGTGGGGGGGGACCATGTTTGGTCACTTTTCTTCATGCTCTGTTTACTTTCATGAGGAAACTCTGGGTCGTGGGAATTTTGAGTTCCGGGTATCAATTGTGTTTTCCCTTGAGTTTGATATCAACAGCATTGATTTGTCTAACAAACCCTTGCTAAATTGTTAAAGCAAATAAAGAAAAGTGTTGAATTTAAATACTTTTATTGCTGTTTTATGTATTGAAAGAAAACATAACTATTTTAAAATTTTGGTAAAATTTTGTCTTATGGATCCTCTCACATTAAAAATACAAATAGATAATTTAATGTAAGTAATGATGCCATAAATATGTTTAACTAGAGATAATGTAATTGTATAGGTTTGTTTTATTTTTATAATATGCTATGTGGGCAGTGTAAAAATCTGTTGCAAAATATATTTATATTTCAAAATTAATTGTATTAAAATGGGTGCATTATACCAAAAAAAAAATTGACTAAGTTGGACTATGAGTTTACGAATAAAAAGTTTGCTGACCATTGGTCAACAACAAAAATAAAAGTAAATCTAAATGGTCTTTGATTATGCTTACTTTTTCAGTCTTTCCACCTTCCCTTGGTCACTGTCGCCCTTTGCTTGAGATATATTTAGTACCAATTCAAGATGGTTTATGAGTTGTCGTTCTTGTTCTATTAACTGTTTGATTTTGCTGACAGATGAGTAGACTTCTGCCAGTGTTATGGAGTACGTAAAACACAACACTGTCCAGATACCAAGGTTCATCATACTTATCGACATGATGTCAGCTATTTAGTACCGGGGGGGGGGGGCAGCCTTGCATTAACGAGTTTCCTAGAAAAATAAAAGAAAAATTAGTATTCAACGTTTATTTTATTTTTTAAAGTGCAACACTCCAGATCAGATCATTTTTATTGATAGATAAACCTGTATTAATTTTTTACCTGAAACAGACAATGTACCGTAAGCATTCGTATCCTAATCAAGGGAGATAATATAATGTTCATTGTACTATGATCTCCGATTTCAAAGAGAGACAACCAGCTTGATTAAAAGAAGACTCTACTATAGACTCTAGTGTATTTTGATGATATTTACAAACGTTATATCCTCTCTGTCTGTCTGTAAATCTAAAACAAAACAATTAGTTGATCTATTATTACAGAAGACACAATTTGATTTCCCTAATAAGTTGTTTAACACGATAGCTACTTGAGGCAAAATGGAAATTGAGAGCTACTCTCAATTTGTAGTGGACAGATAATTTTGTGACTGTAGTTAAAATGTCAGTACAAGGTAGCATGTTTTAGGGCGTTTTTAGAGGCGGGCGAGCCTGTTAGCGAGCCACAAAATATATACATTGTCTACTTTTACGGCTCAGGGCCCCGCATATGACATTCACCCAGTTACTACTAGGTCTGCTGTGGAATTGTGCAACAATTTGAAGTGGAATTATGTATAACTCTATTACACATGCAGTGCCCTACAAACCATGGTGCAAAAGGGTTCAATGCAAACGGGCCCACTATTCAGAGGAGGGCCCAAATCAGAAAATCACAAAAAAAAAAATGTCAACTAATTTACTAATGTTAAATTGTTAAACAATTGCACACCGTATCCATTGAATTATAGTTGTGGCAATAAATTTTTAAGAAAGGAAAAACAATATATATTCTTAGTTTAGTTTGAAAACTAAAATTGCGAAAACAAATAATAATAATTGTAATAATAATGAACACATTAGCGGTAAACTTTGCTATATTATTTATTTTAGAAAATAGTATTTCTTTGGTAAATATTACACATTTCATTTACTCGTTAACATACATAATTTAGCATTATAAGTTGATAGTAAATTCAAAACTTTCGAGCATGAGGAATTGTACTGTCTTAATATAATACTACTGTATTAATGAAAGTATTATAATAACAATTTAGAACTAAATTTCAAGAAGCATTTACTGTAGTGAAATATTTGTTCAACATGTTTAGTCCTTGGACAGAAAATAATAACAATCTTTATTGTCCGTAAGGAAATTTGTCTTACAATTTGTACATTACACCAAACAAAATATAATTATAACTAGAAAACCAAACTGTACATTCACACCAGACCCACTCATAATTTACATGTGAAAAGCTTGTATCAGATTGTTTCTATTTAATCATTTGATTACCAGAGGAACAAAAGACATTGACTTATAAAATCAACCAAAGTTCAAGGTCCTGTTGCTAATGTTGGATGTTTGAGCACCTTAGTGATTGTTGAGGACACTCGCGTCTGTCTAAAAGACAACTATAGACATCCAAGGGATCAGGAACTGGGAATAACTTTGGATTTATGTGTGGTCACAAATCTGAGGTCCTTATGGTGGACTCTAATGCGCTGTCAACTTACAAATGCTCATATATTTGAGACAATGAATTATGAGCTACAGCGGGTATAGACCTATGTTAATGAACAATGTAAATAATCATGAACACTTTTCTCCCAAATATTGACCACTCGACCGTAGTGTATAGCCTTGAGGCGGATTCATTATTTTAAGTGAAATAGAAAGCTGAGTTTAAACAAAAAAAAAATAAAAATAAAATAACAATGGCGTCACTAGGGTGGGTGTCACCTGGTGCGGCCAGCTCAGGGTGTCAACCCCCCCCCCCCCTTAAAAAAACCTTTTTGTGTTTGGGTTTGTTGCGCTGCAATACGGATGGTTTATTATTAACTACGTTGTTTGATTGTTCAACAGCTATAAAATGAGTGCCTATTACATTTTAAAATTCAGTAATTGATTACAATTTATCTATAGTTCATTTGGTTTGGGTAGTCATGTGAAACTCTGAACTCATTCTTAATCTTTTGAATCGAAGACATCGCCGTTAATCTGTATACCATTTCGCAACAATGCAGCCATAAATAAAGTACATTCTTTTTACTGGATTTCAAGGTTGAACATGTATCATTAACTTTACTAATGTATATGTTTATAAGTATCTCATTGTTTATATAGTTCAAACTTTGAAAGTGTCGTTTGTTCCATTGTCTAAAAAAGTTCTTAATGTCATGTAGCAATTTTTTTTTCACACGAGACGTCGTAAGTAAGTAGATGGTAAGAAACGGTTGAAAGCTTTGTTAAATGATTTAGTGATATTTTTTAAGGTATTGGTGGCATATAAATCAAGCATTTTCAAGTTTTATTTTCTTCAAGAGTATGTTTTGTTGCCTTTAGATCTCCTCTCAGTCATGGTATTTCTGTTAGGATGTCGCGTTTTAAAAAATCGTCATATTAGCCAATATTTTAAAACTGACATCTACAATACTTTGTTGGTTTTTTGAACTAAAAAATTAATCCGCTACATCAAGGATTACTTCCAGTAGGAGTTGAAGCTCAGAGCTAAAAAACTATCAATGCACATAAGAATGAAACTTTCCTTATTTATTAATGCACGGGCTCTGCATGTCCATTGTAAAGACCTACTTAATCATGTCTCTACCTCTTCAAATTTATTATATCTAACCTAGGGCCTGCACAGGCTCTGCACGTACATTGTAAAGACCTACTTAATCATGTCTCTACCTCTTCACATTTATTATATCTAACCTCGGGCCTGCACAGGCTCTGCATGTCCATTGTAAAGACCTACTTAATCATGTCTCTACCTCTTCACATTTATTATATCTAACCTCGGGCCTGCACAGGCTCTGCACGTACATTGTAAAGACCTACTTAATCATGTCTCTACCTCTTCACATTTATTATATATAACCTCGGGCCTGCACAGGCTCTGCATGTCCATTGTAAAGACCTACTTAATCATGTCTCTACCTCTTCACATTTATTATATTTAACCTCGGGCCTGCACAGGCTCTGCATGTCCATTGTAAAGACCTACTTAATCATGTCTCTACCTCTTCACATTTATTATATTTAACCTCTGCATGTATATTGTCAATAGACCCACTAGGTAACTCGATGAGGTCCTTACCTCTACACACATGTATTAGTTAAACACAACGGTGAAATGATGAGAAGTCTATATTTTCTTGTTAGTGTTACCAACGGTTAAGGAGGGTATCATGTAGCCAACACAACGTCTAACCCTAACCAATGACAAATGTAAGCTGTCTATCAAAGCTGGATAGACTATAA
>JADKLZ010000728.1:20347393-20366856 GCA_021533235.1 Biomphalaria straminea
TTTCCCATCTAATTTCCATTAATTTAGTATTTCCCATCTAATTTCCATTAATTTAGTATTTCCCACCTAATTTCCATTACTTAATTCTGTGTTTCCCATTTTCCTTAATGGAATACTTCACACATTCTGAGTATTAAGTGGAACACTGTGCTTATTTTTGTTAGAGATTACTTCACTTTGTGGACTAAAGTAAAGTTCCCCTTCCAGACTGGGCAGCTGATGTAAAGGTCATCTGTTTCTGTGGCTCACAGTCAATGAGGGTATCATGCACAACAATCAACCGCCTTTACTTTCCCCAACTGATGTCAGGTACTCAGTTGTGTGGAGGCACCCAAAGATCCCAAAATTAAAAATGCCAGTCTTCAGGATTTGAACCTGGGACAAGCATTTAGAAGCCAAGCTACCACTTGGTGGCCTATTAGTTAATTATTTCAGTAGTTTATGAAAGACCTATTAAATCCTCGTGGAACACAATTTGGGAAACAATTACTTAATTGAAGAATGGCTGAGTGGCATAAATCTCAAATGATTTCAGAGTATAAATCCCCATTAAAAAAAAACATTAAAAAATCTAGCAGACTGAATTAGACTGTTACAAGAAAAATAGATTAATTCTTACCAGCAGCTGGCTGAGATCCAATTTTCATCTGGAACTGAATGGAGTTCTCACTCTGCCTCTGCTGATTTCTGGGATCAATGATGAGTGTAGATGAGGGGGCTGAGTATGGAACAAAAGGTTTAGGATATGAAAATGACATGTTTTCATACTCTGGCTGCTGCTGTTTGTTAATGCTGAGGGTTACAGAGGTTGTGTGGGATTCAGGCTGTTCTCTCTGAACAGATGTCCCTGCTGCTTCGGCTGCTGTCTGCTGTATCCTGGCTCGTCTTTCTGCTCTCCTTTCCTCTAGCATTTTAGCAGTTTCTGCACGAGATATAATTGCCTCATCTTCCTGCAAATATAAAAATTATTGTAAAAAAAAATTTAGTACAAAATAATTCCAATTAATTTGCAATTTCAAAATGATCCTACAATTATATTTAAATGTTTTCCAACAAATAAAATATTATATAATAAATATATATACAGTATAAAATAAAGTAATTTTACAAAAAGTATTTTTTTTTCATCATAATAATAAAAAAAGACTGAACTTACTTCTTTTCTTTTCTCTTCCTTTTTTTCTTCAGCTTTTCTCAAATCTTCTTCATATTTCTTTTGCAATTTGTTATTTTCTTCATTTATTTTGGCCTTTAGAATGAACAAGAAAATTTTAAATGTCTCAAAATATACAGTTTTTTTTTTCAAATATCAGCTTACAATTATTTGAAAATTACACAATTCAAATAATCTTCTTTAAAGATAATTTTTTTAGTTCATATCAAGAAAATATTTTTTCATGATGAAAATGATTATTTTCTTTTTTTGTAAATTTTTTTTTATATTATTCGTTGGGTAATGAGTAAAAATGGAACTACTAATATTTTTACCTGATCAGTCACATCAAAACTGTCAATATACTGAAGAGGAAACAAAAAAACATGCATACATTAGTCTAACTACTAGGGTCAACACAATATGAGGATCACAAGAAAATGTGAAACAGAATACTATGCTATTTCGTTAGCTTTCAGAAACATTTGTTTTTCTCATCCTCTGATCATATCAAAACTTCAGAAGTTTGATATCAAATGGCCATGCAATAATTATGTTTGAATATAGGATTGTAAACAGCAGTTGATAGAACCTTTTGGTTGTAAGATTCAAGGCTTTCTATGTTTATTTATTATTATTTACTAATTTTTTATTGGTCCATTGGTCGGGGCAGAGTGACAGTGCTTGGAGTTTTGTTATTGTCGTCAGAGGCCAGAGTTATGGAGCCTAGTCATACAATAAAGTAATATAAAATTCAGTTTTCATACTTGTGTATATCTTTATTAGTCAACATTTGATGCATTGTCTATAACTACAGTTATCCTGATTACTTTTATTTAAGTTATATTTTGTTGTTAATTCATCTCTGGCGTCTCTTTGAGTTATTAAAAGAAGTATGTTATGTGTCAAGTATAATCCAAGTAAGTGTAAGGAGTTCACAACAAGAAGTCTTTGATTCCATCTGAATATTTAGCATTGGGAGTGACGTCTAGTCTCACCATGCACTATAAAAGGTTTTTCTAAAAGAAACTAAAATAGAACATGAAATAATTTAAAATAAATCTAAATGAGTACAGGCTGATGTTTGAGTTGTATCTTACAAACACAAGGAAATGGAATTAGTAATGGCATTACTTGCCCATATTGAAGCTCCACCTATCTAGAATTTTATGAGAAATTCCAAATATTTATAATATTGACATCCAATCAAACAACTGCTGTTGTAGTTAAACCTAAAGAATTTATAATATCTTTTCAACTGCGTGTTTATTGGTGCATTGTTAATGGGGCATTAGAACTATTACTACGAATTGATATTTAAAACAAGCATTGCCGCAATGGCTATCTACTACAAGGGATTACTTAATTGGTCATTTACCTGTCTCTTTTTGTCTTGTTGCTGGGTCCAATCTTCAATACGTTTCTCCCAGCTCTCAGATGATGTTCCATTAGTCTCTGGGAGTCTATAGCGGTCTGGTAATGAACAAAATTGTACAGAACAGATCATTTATTTTCATAAACCAGTTTGAAAAATATATAAAAGTTAAAATGGGGAAAGACCTTTTGAAGTGACATAATGTACAAATCTTAAAGGTAGAATTGTGGGTAGTTGCAATGATTACTGAGAGCCATAAGTGTCTAATTATTCCAAGGATTTGGTAGGCACATAAGAGGGAGACAAAGAAATGACTCTAACATTTAGTTTGAACATTTCTATTCTACATTAAAATTACTTAAATAAGAAAGTGCAAACATTTCTGTGCCATAATAAAATAATATTGAGAAACAGAATTGTTTTCAATAAAACAATGACACTTAAAGTTTATAAGAATCATCTTAGCATCACTGAAAAAATTAATTTCTGGTGAAAATTCAAATAGACAAAAGCCAAACTTTGGCTTCATAGTTTTGAACTATCACTGTCACAGAAATATCACTGTCAGAGAGGTAAGAAGAAGATTTGGGCGATTGGAGCTTATAATATTTCAAAGAAATATCCTCAGAGAGTAACAAAAAATATTAAGTGTACATGTAAATATTACCCAAGTCTTTTTTGTCCTCGGAGTTTCGTCGAGGAAGTGATGCATTCAGGCTGATTCTCTTAAATGTCTCACTTGCATCACTAACTGGGTCAAACGTGTATTCTTCCTTGTGGCGCTGGCGCTGCCACTTGCGCAAAATTGCTGGAGGTCCTGACCCATCACTGTCATCTTCTAAGATCTGCGATGAGCTTGGCGATGGACGTGTATTAAATGAAGATGGTGACAAGTCATCTGAGGTAACAAAAGGAAATGACCTTGTGTATTAGAAATTAGTGCATAAAATGACTACATATTTTAAACGCAAATAGGGGAGGCTATATGAGGCAACAACAAAAGTGAGGTTGGTCTAGAGCAGTGATTCCCAAAGTGGTCCATAAGGACCCCCAGGGGTCCATGAAGACTTCCAAGGGGGTCCACGAAAATGAAAAAAAGAATTGGGGGTCCATGACATCCAAATGGGGGTCCACGAGAGTGGATCTCATTTAAGAAGGAATTGAGTTTAATATAAATCTCACATTAATGCAATCACCTATTATAACATACAAATATACATTGTTTATACTTTATTATAGCTAGGCCATTACATTTTTATTGTATAATTGAAATTAAAAACATATTTTAAATTTTAATACCTCATTTAAAAATGCTTAATTTGGTCTAGAGATAACTAATATTTAACATGGCTGAATCTAAATATAAAATAGATTGTGGTATTAATTTCTAAAATTTTTTCTTCTTTTCTCATCGAACTTATATTGCTTAAGTGTCTTTTATTTAACAACATTTTATGTAACGACACCATGAAACCACCTAAGCTGGAGGATAGTTGGAGACAAAGCCACCCTGATAAAGTTGAGAAAAGATCTACAATTGACAAAATATTTGCTTTCAAATTTTAAGGAATGGTTTGCTGTGTCTTAAAATATCTTGCAAAATTTTGAAAACGACATATAATTGGCGAAAAAAAAAAGAATGATTTAGCCAGCCTCTAAAGTTTTTAAATGATTTAATAATTTTAATAAACAAAATGTGTAATTTGAAATTCATGAATTTTCCAAAATTCAATATAACTTAAGCAGGGGGTCCACGGAAAACCAGAAAACATGTCAAGGGGTCAACAAGACAAAAAAGTTAGGGAACCACTGGTCTAGACTGGAGTTAAAATAAAAGTAATTAAGTGCCCCTTTCAGACCTTAAAAAAATCTATAATTGAAGGTAAAGAAAGGTGTCATGTGGCCAGCACAATGAAGAAGTGGCTTTACTTTTATTAACTAATATCAGGTACCCATCAGAGTTGGGGGGACTCATGGGAATCATAAAAAATCCCAAAAATCAAATTCCAAGTCTTCACTAAGATTTAAGCTAGAGACTCCTTAGCTCAGAAGCCAAACATTTATTACTCAGCTATGACGCCACCTGTAGATTTGAGTAGATCGAAGCTTACCAAAAAAAATGGTGCTCGTACTATGAAAGAGCATTGAAAGATTTATGATCCTTGCTATGACTTTGAAAAGGTAAAAAAATTAGTTAATCATTTAATTCAGGAAAATACATGATGCCTCTTAAAACAAGAGCTTCAGACAGTAAGAGTTCATTAGCCTAATAAGGTAATTCATTTAAGATAGGGTCATTTGATTTCTTCATTTACCGCTGCTCTTTTTGGGTTTAATACTTCAGTAACAAGCGTTGTGGACAAAATAGAAAGATGCATTGTAGGTGATGGAACTACAAACATTTTCCCTCCGGCAGATTTAGCAACTGGGTTTCTACCAAATGTTTTAGCATTCCTTTGAATGTTACTAGCAAAAGCAGTCAATGATTATTAAGTATAATGCACAGGGAAGAGGGAACTTATGAATCTTAAAGATTGTATATTGTATATGAAAGAAGAAACTATCTAATCATAAAATTTAAAAAAAAATAATTTAATGTTAATTGGAACAAAGTGATGAAGTCATCATGTCTTATGCTCATTAAAATAGTTCCACATGCACTACTAACCTAAAGAGTCCTGAGATCTGTCCAGTGAAAGGGTCAACCCAGTTTCAACTTCAACCTTATTAGACTTGTCAGTATGGACTGGCTCATAAGAAAACTAAAACAAAAATAGGAACATTAATTACAATAATGTACAACACAAGCTTCTGAGATATAAATGTAAATATAAAAATTTAGTAATCTTTATTGATGAAGTATTTAATTACCTTCTGTGGTTTTCTATTCTCAGCTTCTCGTCTCTCTGTATCTTCTATTTGTTGTTCAAGCCAGGCTTTCTCAGCAGCTAGCTGATTCATCACAGAGGTATTGCTCTGTTAACAATCAAAAATATTTTAGACTAAGTACAACTTTAAACAAAAAAAAATATGCTTATTGTTTTTATTAAGAGCTGTGAATCAAACTGTGTAGCCTTATATTGATTTCATTTAATACAAAGAATGAACATAGATCCTTTTGTATTTCATCTTTATCAAACAATGACTATCTCTTTGAGGCTAATGAGATAGATTGATAAGGAGAAGTTATACCAGTTTCTATAGTTTAAAATGGTTGATCTGTACAAAACACATTGACCAGTCATCTTTACCTGACCCAACATAGATTCCTTTTGAATTGTGTACACACAAAACATTTCAGCCTAGAATCAAGATTTAAAATTCTGTTTTGCTTGTACTTCTTACCATTTATTTAATTACACATGTTCCTACAAAAAAGAAGATAATTATGTCCTACCCATATCCATACAATAAATCTAGTCATGCATGTTAATTAGGCACTTGGATTCAAGCCCAAGAAATCAGCAAGGCTGCCACCACAAAATTTATGTTGAGTCTAAATTCTATTTGAGGCTTGATATTGTTAATATTAGATGTCTAATTGATAATATCTTTTTTTTTAAAAGTATTTCAATAAAAATTTCTTTTAATTACTACCCAATTAAGCATAAACCTTAAATCTTTTGAGTACCTTATGTATATATTATTTTCTTAAGTCAAGTATATGGCTATTTTTTTCATATCACAAGGACGTAATATATAATGCAAAAAAATATGGAATTACATTCATATCTATGTTCATGTAGATTTCCCCAGCTGATTGGCGCTTAGAATTAGCTTGACCCTCATCCTCACTTGAAGAGAAGTCCTCCTCCTCATCAAAGTCATCTGGGAGAAAAGTATATATGTATATATATATATATATAGAGAGAGAGAGAGAGAAAGAGAGAGAGAGAGAGAGAGAGAGAGAGAGAAGAAAAGTACTATCAATGAGCTTGTAAAAAGTTAACCAGACATACAAATATACTTTAGTACCTAAATAAGTAAAATAAGAGACAGATTAGATGCTATAAATATATAGTTGAAAGTGTCAGTTCTATTACAGAAACCAGTTTGTATGTTAGGCCTATATGAAATTTTATGCTAATCATCAAAGCTGTTTTCAAAGTTGCTTGAACATTATATTTTTAAACATTCTTCTTTTAGATTATGGGATTATCTATTACACATAAATGTTAGAGTTAGCTAACTTAGTACAATCCAATATTATAAATTCTATTTTTTTTACTTACATTCATACTGATTCATAGATTATTGCTTACTAATTAACTGCTAGACTAATTTTAAAATGAAACTGTTAGTTATAAAACTCATCAAACTGCATGAGCTTACTTTAAATCTTTCAGTTGTTAATGCATTAACAAAATTAAAACTATTAAGAACAAATTCATCTTATCTTATCTTATATATTTCAGATGTTACTTCTTAGTTGTTATCATACCTTCATTACTTTCTCTAGAAATTCTCAGCTCAATATAGCCTGCACTGACAGCTCGGCCTACTATGTCCCCAACTTCAGAAGTTGACTTGTCTGCAACATCCATGTGGTTGATGCTAAGAATAGTGTCCTTGACCTTTAGTTCACAAAGATCTGCACTGCTTCCTAACAATAAAAAACAAACATCATATACTTCATTTGCTTTATAAATTTAATTTATGTAAAGCTAAATCTAAATGTAGAAATGTGTATATGACTTCATGACAGTCACATACAAATTAAATATTCTGCTAAAAAGTTTCACCTAAAGTAACTTTGCTGACTGTGATGGGGGCATCATTGTCAATCCCACCAGTCAAGAAAAAGCCAAATCCTTTGTCATTGTTAGCTTTCTGGCTTATAATTATTGTCTTTTCAAGAAGATTCTGGAATAAAATTTTAAATATTTCATTTTTAAGCATGATCAACACCAATTAAACTTTGATCTTATTAATTTATCAAAGCAATTATAAATCTTAGTACTAATCACAAATAAGGTTGTATGAAAAATGTTTCTAATTAATTAAAACTCTGTATGTATATTATTGAATAATTTAAAGCCTCAATTATACATAACCTAATGACTAGTTGATAATGATTTCATTGTTACAAGATTATTCAGCAAAAATGTTACATTTAACCCTTTAAACACTCTAATAGCAATAAATTCTATTATAGAATGTATTTAGGGTGTAAAAATTCTGCTTTTATCACAACAGTGATGTCAAAACTCTGGACTGTGGCCATATCCTGCCCATTACTGCAGTGCTATCTAGTTCCCATTTCAGACTTTGCAATCTATAGGGGAGACAAAGTAAAGGGTCAAACTGTTTCTGTAGCCCACAGTTAACAAGTGTGTCAGCACAATGACCAACCACTTTTACTTTTCCCAAACTAATGATGTGTACCCATTATAGCTGGGTGGACTCAGAGGCACCCTAAAGATCTAGATATTCAATGATTGAAGACCGCATAACAAATGAAGAGATTTGAAATGGGATCACAGTGGAAATTAGAGTCAAAATTGGGCCTCATGATGATCACTTAAAAAAAAAACACAAACTAAAACAATATGGCCATATCACAAGGTCCTCAGGGCATGATAGAGACCTTCATGTAAAGTACAGTACCAGGGAAAAAAAAAGAAGAAGCAGACAGCGAAAGCAATGAGAAGTCAACATAAAAGAATAGAAAGGACTGTTATTAAAAGAGATTCTATTTAAGGCAAAAAGGGGGATGGAGAAAGATTTGGTGCCCAAATGATTCATAAGACTAAGGGACAGGTGAAGGTGAAGACTGAAAAATAATCTAATTGTTACATTTGAATTCCAAAGAGCTTCAACAGTCTTTGAATATTGAATATTTTGTTAGCTCTACTTTTTATATATATTTTATATATACAGGCATAAAACAGATTTCTTTAGTTGTTTTTACACTTAAAATAAAGGTAGTTTATCACATAATATGAATACTGACATTTGACTAGAGCAGCACCAATAGTAAAATCACTAAACTTAGGGACACTTAAGAACAGAAAACAGAAGACTCAAAACTAAGCACAATACACTGAACCATAACTTAGAAATACAAAAATAAAATCTTATAATATTATTATTATTTTTATTATTATAGATGGTACATAGCGCTACTTTCATGCTTATTATAGCATCAGAAAGACACAAAGATAAAAGCACATTCCTTATTCTATTTGCTAGGACTAATTTACATAAACGCTCTTTAGTTCCTAGTGTCAATACGGCATAGAAGAAGATTTGCCTGCATCAAAATAAAAAGTTAAAAGTTTTGTCAAACTTATTATGCACCACTAGATTTAAAAAGGTATGTAAGAAGGTATTAATTTAAAAAAAAAAGAATGTGTATGAATTATTAGGTGACAAAATATATCTTTGTGTGAACTGAAATGATTATTATCTATATTGAGTATTTGGGATGATATAAATAACAGAGAATATTATTAACATCTGCAATACTGAGTTAACAAAAAAAAAATCTGAAAATTCAATATTTGTTAAATATTAAAATAAAATATTGTAAGGAAGATGTTTAAAAACATATACTTGGAAACATTGTTACTCCAATTTTTCTCACAAAATACCTGCAAGACCAAACAACTACTTTTCAAACAACTACTTGATTTTGTTATCACTAACATTTAGAAAACCTAATTAGTTGTACAAAAATAGATGTTTTTTTTTTTATTTATAATATTCCCAATATTATACCGTGAGCCATCATTTATTTACGAGGTCTCTTTTTGTAATCTAATTGAACAAAGATAGAATATTTTTGACATAATGTTGGTCTCTGAAACAAAATATTTTATTCAGGAAATTAGCAAAGAATGTGTTACTCACCTTCTTACTGTTATAATCCGCCTTGACTGGAGGCGCAGAGATAATTGCAGGAGCTACAGCAGCTACAGGCTTTTGTGGGATCGAGGGTGGGTTTGATGTAGGAATAGGTGGGTATGAAGATGGAGAAGGTTCTTTGTTGCTATCCAAGGAATCTTCAAGCCTTCGTCCATCTTCTTCATCCTCATCCCCTTCACTTTCATAACTGCTGCCATCACTTTCTTCTTTTGAAGGAAATGATCCAAAGCTGCGACGAGCAGGAACAGGAGCAGGAGTAGGTTTATACTCTGAAGTATCCTTCTGAAATGCACTCTTCCTTGCACCTAGATCAATTTTCTCATTGTATCCTTGTTTCGGCTCCGAAACCTTGTTCTCTGAATCAGTGAAATTTTTCATGATACTCCCAATTTTATTTTGTGTTCTTGAGCCTACATTATGAACAGTTGTGACTTTCTGATAAGAGTTATTATCCCTGTCAGAAACAGAATCACTTCTTGAAAACATTTCCTTGGCCTTGCCATAGGATTCACTTTTTTTATTGCTAGCTTCATTATCTTTCTTGGCGGTAAAATCACCATTGGTATCCTTATTCCACTTAGAACTAATTTCACTACTGAATCCTTTGTCTTCAGCTTTACTTTGCGTTAAATTAATCGCATTTTTTCCCACAATTTTATTATCCAAGTCACCTTTGAACTTTTGAACACTGTGATCTTGATCACTTATTTTATTGTAAAAAGTGTCATTATCATCCTCATCAAAAGCTCGAAGCTTGTCTGTCAGTCTTGACCTTGATGATTTAGAAGATACTTTTGAATTTTCGTCAGCTTTAAGCGAGTCACTGAAATTGTTATTTTTGTCATTTTGATCATCAGAATTCACTCCATTAGTTTTTGTGATATTATGTTTAATATTTTGGTTTTCATCATCAGAGTCTTTGGCCCATGCTGCAACTCCATCTTTGGGTATTGCCTGAAAAATAAAGATAAAATTGAAAGTGATTTCATTTAATTTTTTGGAGTAACTAACTTGAATGTGATTAGGTGCTGATGCTTTTTTTTTTCTTTTAAATTTATGTCACATTTTTTTACAAATTGGTTTAAAACTAGAAATAAATGACATTAAAAGTTTTAGTGTTAAAAGAAATTATGAATAAACAGTTGTACAACAAATAATGCCAGCAATAGCCTTGGTTCCATAATGCTACTATTGGTTTAAATTTAGAATGATGTTTGTGGGTGTTTTGTTTTTTTACTCTAAATGATGAGAAAGCTAATTCATAATGAGTTTTAATAATTGATCTAATTTAAAGGTTTGGCATTATAAAAAAGCAGAAATGGAGAAAGCTTTTTGTGACTGGTCATGTATGCATAGCTAGTAATGGTAAATTAGGGAGTAAAATGAAATGTGAAAATACACAAATTAATCAATAAATAAGATTTAAAATTAAACACTTCCAAATATATTATTTTTAAAATTCATTGAACCATTTAAAATAATAAAAAGAGACAAATACAAAGATAAAAAAAAGGTGAAATCAGCAGCAATTTAACAATGCAACCTCGTGAATACACACCTGAGTAAAGCTGGATGATGAGCTGCTAACTAGTTTTGTTTCAGGTGCAAAGGCATCATCATCATCATTTTCATCTTCTATAGGATAAAATGAGCGTCCAGAACTCCTTCTTCTTTCTCTATTTGCAAAGAAAGAAAATCAAATTCTTGATATTAGTCTTATTCTACTAAATGTGAAAATGAAAATGAATTATGTAGCAATAGTAAATGGTAATAATTTTAGGCTTGAGTAAGTGTAATAAAATTTGTTTAATGATTTCGCGATTTATAGAAAAATGACACAATATTAAAAAAAAATATTTTAACCTTTTAAATGCATGAATATATACTTTATATAAATATAAAATGTATACTTTCCTTCAAGAATCGGTAGAAAATTTCCAAATAAAAAAATACAAAATTAAGCTTTTATTTAATAATTTGATTGCCAAGGGAACAAAAACATTTTTGTGCCAATTACTTGTTACAATCAAGGACTTTTAAAAATGTTGAAATAGTAAAATGATAAAAAGTAACCAATTAAAACATTTTTTTATCTTAAAAAGATATTTTGTGATTTTTTAAAGATGTATTATGTTAGATTTTGTGTGACTTTATGTTTAGGTTACTAAACCGAAGCAGAGGATGTTGAAGCAAGCCCTTCAAATGCTAACTAGGTAATATATGAAAAATTTATGAATCTTGTAAAACAATAAGCATATATTATGTGTAAAGAACATGTTAACCTGCAACTTAGATATAGTATATTTTGTTTAAAAAGGTTCTGCTCTAGTTTCATTTTGATTTATATCATTTACCAATAATTCATGTACAAATAAATTTTTTTTATGTCTTTTTTTTCCAACAGAAACATCACAAAATTTAATATTGACTTATGAGGACACATGCTATTTTTGATTGAGAAACTCAGGTCCAACCCATAGAGTTAATTTTTTAATCTATCAAAATGAATACTAACTGTTCTCCCTAATTAGGATCACCCATGGTGTTTTCAATCTGTTTGTTCATGAGTCTACTTAAATGGGAGAGAATTGAATCAATACAAAGTGGCTAGTTGTGTCCCTTGGAATGTCAAGTGTTGATAAGCCCACACACTAGAGTGGCACTTTTTTTTTAAGTAGCAGTCTGAGTTGTCAGAACAGAGAACTGAAAATATAAATGGAAGGAGTGAGGGCTCCCTACCTGTCCTCCTGCATTTGAGAGTATGTTTTAGGTGCCATGGTTGAATTGATTTCCTCCTTTTGTTCCAGCTCTTGCTGTAAATGATATGAACGCTCAGACTGGCTTTTCCTGCGGTTTTTCCAGGAGCTCAAATCCTGTAAAATATTATATAAGAAATGTAAATTTTTTTTGAACATGGCATCTAAGGCATGAATAAATAAGCAGACACAAATGTCAAAAGAAGGTTAAGGCTAGTAGAACTGGTCCCATTCCTACCTAATTGCAGTTAAGGCTAATCTAATGTTGAACTGCTAGATATACTGGAAATTAAAACATTATGGAGGAGGGTAGTGTCTTTATAAACTAGGTTTGACTTTTAACTACAATTGATGAAAATATTTTAAATTTAGAGTTCAAGCGCAATCCTATGAGTAAAGGTTTTCAGATAATAAAGAAATGGGAAATACAATCCTATAGCTGTAATATGACACCTGTAATAAGCCTAATTTTAAAAATGAATCGTAAATAATAAATTTAGTGAAAAAAAAAATTTCAACATCTAAAGTTTTGTTGTAGAAGCCATTTTTGTGAAAAAAAATTTTTTTTAGCTACTTTGACGTCATTCATTATTTGACATTGGCATGCAAATACATTTTCAAGTTTTCTCTAACAAAAAATTACATTTCAGAAATATTTTTTTTAAAAAGTGTTCTTTTGTTTCTTCCCTTAGACAAGAATTCCCAGCATGCTATTGGATATTGAAATTAGCAAGATGTATTCACCACCCAAAATCATAGAAACAATGAAATTAAAAACTAACAAATGATTTCTTTTTTTTTTTTAACATTGACTTGTTTATAACTTCACTGATACATTTCCATAAGATATCTATAAATAACAAAGTTCTTGTTACTTTATCTTGTATCTCTTTAAAAAATTATAGAATTATCATGAGAAAGTGAAATTTTTAAATCATGTTTGCGTCAAAAGGAAGGGAGGACTACAATTTAAAATAAAAAAAGCTTTATGATTATAAATGTAAAGAAAAATAATAATTACAGATTGCCAGTCTGCATCATCATCTTTGGCTCGTGACAATGAGGCCCCAAGTTTACTTTCAGCTGCAACTCGCATCTGAACTTCAGCAGTGTAGGCCAAATCATTGGCACCCTTCAGTTTAACAAACTGAAGTGGGTCTGCACTAGCTGAAGACTTTCTGTTGGACTGTGAGCTTAGCCTGTGAAATAAATTAAACCAACTGCAACAAAAGCATTCCAAGAGGAAACATTCAATGGATAAAACTTATTGATCAAGATTTTTGGTAATTTAAACAACCAAAACAAATGACCAATAAGGCTTCTACTGTTTTGTTTCTGTAAATAAAAAAAAAAAGATAAGTGTCAAAGCCCAGTGACCAAATCACTCCCATTCTGGAGCAAAGAATTATTAAGAACACAATTTTTATTGGACATTTAGCTAATGTTACATCTCATGATTACAAAACCATGAAATAAAAGCTTTACAAGTAAAATATTGTCTGAGTTATATGGTGAGGAATTGACCAAATAAGCAAGGAAAACCAATGACTTAGTGAGGTCAAATCTAAGTAACTTTGCACAAATATATTGGCACATATTTATATAAAAAATGTGATTATTTTCTTCTTTGATGGAATGTAGGATTATCTTCTTTGGAGGAATGTCTATAATTAATAGGATAAGATAAGTTTTACGCTGCAAGCATAAAACTTAGATGCAATAAACATAATAGATTTTGCTTTTCACTAAACTCTTTGAGAATAGCTTATCATGTAATTGAGGGAATAAGATGGCAGTCGCAAACTACAAACTAAGCAATGAAAAACATGATTGAACATTGTTCAAAAGACCAAACATATTTCTTATGTAGATGGAGAAAATCATAGTTTAATGTTTTAACATCATGTTGCACTGTAAGATTTAGATGAGGCTTCAGAAATGATGGTTAGTAAGGTCCAGCCCAAACCTTCTGCAAGATTATAGTTTTAGTTTAGTTTAGTTTTAGGCACATCGGCACAGTATAGGCCATGTCGTGCCCGCAGTCCCTTAAGGACTACTCTCCAAGATTATAGTAAATGACAGCTGGACTAGACTCTAAATGGGGACCATTTGTGTAGACAATACAAAGCAAATTCTACATAGGCTGGGTTGGCGTGGGGGAGATAAAGTTTTGTAATAAAAACAATTCTAATTTTACTTTCGACACTTTAGGCTCTCCCAGAACCAGTTCATCAAACTAAAATTTAGGAAACCTTTCAATGGGGCTGTGTTACCTTCTTGTGGCATAGTTGCTCTCAAGAGCATCTGATCCTTGCCTGGAGTGACCAGAGTTATGAGATCCATCCATGCTGTCAGTGGAGGAGTACCTCCTATGGTAGGAGCTGTTCGCCAGATCAGGACTGCTGCGGTAAAGAGAACTGTTGCGGTCATTGCTGTAGCTTGAATCAAATGTATGAAAGTTGAGACTGTCTTTAGTTTTGTTCAGTGCAGATGCACTGCTGTATCTGGTCATAGGCATCTTGCTATCAGGCTCATCCAAACTTTCAAAAGACTCTGAAAATTATTTAATAACATTTTGAACTTGTGAATGTATTCATTAGGCTATTAGACTTAAAAATAAAACAATTCTAATTAAGGTAAGAAAATACTGCTTGCAAGTGTTAAGGACACATGAATTACTTAAAAAGAAGTCTAAATCTAAATACAACAGTATCTCCCAATCCAGTGTATACTGTAAGAATTTTCAAAATTGAATATTAGATTTTTGTTAATACATGTATAATTAACCATATAAATCTAGGTCACATAGTTATAAACAGGAAGGAGGAATCAAATATGGGTCAGTGCTGTATTTGGGGCACCTACCTTTTTCAAATGAGTCATAAGAACTATCTCGAGTGTGATGGAAGGATAAGTCTACACTGCTGGAGTTGGCGGCAGGTCGGCCTTGACTCCCATGGGACCAATCCCAGTGAGAGGGAGACAGCACAGGGGCCTGATATTCCCGCTCAACCGTATCTGTGTTCTGCCTTAGATGAACAAAAGCAGCAAATGCACTCAGGTCCAGCTGTGGCCCCTGGTAGTTTTTAGCAGCATACTTTCCCAGCCAGAAGATGGTAATAGCAACCTGAACAGAAAGAAAAGCCACAAAATTGATAGAAGGATTCATATGAACACTTAGATGGGAGAATTAATATGCTTTATTCCTACTAACAAAAAAAATCTCGGATAGTTGTCTAGGCCTAATCTTTTTTTTTTTTTTATTTTACGAAAAATTTGAAAAACCTTTGATAATATATACTAATATCGGATCTGGAAATGCCAGCACAATCTTGGTGCCTGATTTCATAATGTAAACAAAAAAAAATGCAGGGACATAATAGGCCAACAATTTAAATTGCATGAAAATTGTTTTCATAAAGAACATTAAGTTTGTAAACATTCAAAGATCTTTAATCTCTGCACACTCAATTCTTAAAGCTTTCATTTCTGATTCTCTCAGTTAAAAGATGTTATTAGATTTCCATTAATGGTATTCATGAGTGGAACATGGCATTGAGACATTAACCCCAAACTAAATTATATATCTGTACATTCCTGTGAGCAAAGCTGTGTTTTTTTTTCCCCTTAACATTTTAATAGTCTCACTAAGCGGTTTTATCATTCAGACGTGTGACTAGCTTAGTCATAACAAGTAGCTTACATGAGACTAGCTTAGTCATAACAAAGTGGCAGTCCTAACCTTAATAACAATAAGTGGCGGACGTGAGTCTATCCTAGTCATAACAATTACCAGAGTGGCAGACATGTGACTGTAGTTTAGTCCTAAAACGTTGCAGACACGACTCATGAGTGACTAGTCAAGGCTAATCATAGCAAGTGGCAGACACGAGACTAGCGTTTAGCCTAGACGGCCTAGTGACTAATCATTTACAGGGGACAGGATCGAGACTAAAAAGATCTAGATCTAATTTAGGATAAGACTGTCTCAACGAGGCACTAGATCGTTTGATGATCAAGACTCTTATCGGATGTCTAAGGCAGCGCGAGAACATTTCTATTGCACAGTGTGGAGTTGTAAGAGAGCTTTCACGATCTTGTCAAAATCTAGGCGCCGTTTCTCAAGAGACCGTTACAACATGGCGAGTAATGCACGGTTAGCTTGGTAAACACTAGGAAAATGGTGGGACTTCCCTGTGTGCTCGGCCTTCGGTCACGTATTCTTGTCCGTACACCCGGAGTGTTCGACCCATTGGAAAAAGCTGTGTTGAACATGGACATTAGCTTGAACTTCTTCCAGACAAAGTATTTTGTTCCAAGAACTTTTGGCTCAACTCTTTTGACAGTAAAACTGATATGATAGTTGTCTGCTAATTACAAAATTACTCTTGATAGACAGATGTTTTCTCAAAACCTGACAGCATTGAATTTTTTTTTAAAGTCTTGTCTTCCATTCAAAGGCTATACAAATGTTAGCCAAATAGGAGCCTATCTACAGAAAAGTTAGCCATTACAGGATAGCTTTAAAAAAGTTAAGTTCCATTATTTTTGTTACTCTTGGTAGAAAAATCTGCTAAAGATATAGATCTCAATCTAAGCTATAACAAAAAAATTAAAGGTGCAGATCTAGACCAAAGCTCTAACAAAAGACTGTCAAAGGTATAAGTGTATGGATTGGCAGTGATAATGGTGGCAAGTAGAATATATCTAAACAAAAGCTGTAACAAAAACAAAGTTTCAGTATTTACAACAGCTGATAAGGATGTTGAATAACTAGTGAAAGCAGTAAACTTTTTTTCTTTTCGAGATAACAGTTTTATAACCAAGACGCACAAAAAATATAACTGCCGCATTTTTTGTGTTTGTTTGCTTTGCGCATTGACTCAGAATTGTGTACATTCCACTGAAATCAGAGACATTTTTATTTGGCTTATCTTTGGTTTGAAATTTTAAAACCAACCTGGACTTGGTAGAAAACGAAAAAGGAGAAAAAAACGCGCCATTTCAAACGTGAAATCTAGGCCTTTAGGATATATTTAAATCCATCAAGTAGGACTATAAGCTTTAAGGAAGTTTGAGGGGGCGACGATTTTTGGCCGCTATCTCTATGTCCAACATCAGTCGCGAGGCGACTATGAATCATTTCAAAGAAATGATATTAATGTCTGGGCATCAGGTCGCTAGAGATCCTGCACATTCCTAGCACCACTTCAGTACATACTTTATCCAAAGAGAAAGTGCAAACAGCAGTATGACGACTATTAACAAGGTTAGCTTATAAGAAGGAAGTATTTAATATATGCATTAAAGAACTATAATACTGTGTACAGGTAGACAAAGACAGGCAGGCAGGAATGAGACATACAGAGAGACATATACATTTATATTGTATAATGAATGTTTTGAAACATGATAATCATAGACGACTTTTATTCCAGGTAAATCTAACAAACCTAAGAAGTCCTCATCTTACACTACACACCCACAGTTCTATATAACGACATGTGTGTAAAGACACATTTGATAGCGATGTATACACACGAGGCGTCGAACTAGAAGATCAATAAGAACTATACACGTCAGGTGTGCTAGCGTGCTGGCATAGGAAATATAACACGAGGTCAAGATAAGACGTCACGACAGACTAGTTTCTGTCTTTAAAATGTCTTATTGTGTCCAATCTTTTAAACTTAATTATTTGTGTACCAATAGTTTGAAAAGAGTAAAGACTATAGACGACTTAGATCAATACACTTGAAATGTTTCAGTCTGTCTGTCGTCTTGTCCGCTTTGGACCCTCGCCTCGGGCCAAACTATTAAGCTGTAGATAGGAAATATCACGAGAAATTATCGAAGGTGTAAACCGATAGATATCATCTCTAATGACAGGTGGAGCTGTCTTCTGTGAGAAGTGTCCTCCCTCCGTCGCTTTTTTAAAAAAAGAGATAAATAGGTAGACCTTATTTGAATAGTTTCTAGGAACGGGATAGGACAAGTGGAGGTGGGGATGATTAGTGACCCTACATTGCAGATTGTAGAGAGTAGATACGGGCAGGTGTGACAAAAACCTTTCGTTGGGCAGGAGAAATAATCTACTAAAGACAAGACAAAGAGATCGTAAGAGACAGGCTTTGAAATATAAAGATAGGGTGAAGAAAAATATAATAGGTATCACAAATAGCGGTCGAATATCTAATGATAAAGTACTCATCAGAATCTAAAACCTTTCAAAAAGCCAGTTCGCAGATTATGTTATGTGCAGGTGTAAAAGAAATATTTCAATCGGAAGGAAAAGACAAGATTATGAGATCTACAGTCTTAAAATATGTACGGATGAAAGAATGGCTTCGGAAAAGGAATCTACTAAGCATCACCAACAAAGGCCAAATCTCAAATGGAGAAGCAGGATTACGCGACAGAATTAAAAGATTATATGAGCTATGTTACAGGCTTATGAACAAAACAAAAAAGCCCCCAAGTGATTAAAAAAAAAACCTAGGCTACCTTATTGAGGGGACTTAAGTTCGAAATCCGATGTATACTACAAATCTTGTAGCTTAAAATTTAATAGGAGCTTGAGTTGTGCTTTTTAAACACATCATTGATACCCAGTCCTTGATATTTCATCAATAGAGATTGGACCATTAAACACTCGGCATATTATAGCAGCTGGGAACACATGAACTCTGTTACACCGTCCATTATTTCACCGATGTCCCTCGATCTAGTCTTTGAGTTCTTTTTTTATTGTATTACAGTAAGTCCTTCCCAAGTTACAGTAAGTCCTTCCCAAGTTACAGTAAGTTCTTCCCAAGTTACAGTAAGTTCTTCCCAAGTTACAGTAAGTTCTTCCCAAGTTACAGTAAGTTCTTCCCAATTTACAGTAGGTTCTTCCCAATTTACAGTAGGTTATTCCCAAGTTACAATAGGTTCTTCCCAAGTTACAGTAGGTTCTTCCCAATTTACTTTAGGTTCTTTACAAGTTACAGTAAGTTCTTCCCAAGTTACAGTAGGTTCTTCCCAAGTTACAGTAAGTTCTTCCCAAGTTACAGTAGGTTCTTCCCAATTTACAGTAAGTTCTTCCCAAGTTACAGTAGGTTCTTCCCAAGTTACAGTAAGTCCTTCCCAATTTACAGTAGGTTCTTCACAAGTTACAGTAAGTCCTTCCCAAGTTACAGTAAGTTCTTCACAAGTTACAGTAGGTTCTTCACAAGTTACAGTAAGTCCTTCCCAAGTTACAGTAAGTTCTTCCCAAGTTACAGTAAGTTCTTCCCAAGTTACAGTAGGTTCTTCACAAGTTACAGTAAGTTAT
>JADKLZ010000728.1:20379250-20391417 GCA_021533235.1 Biomphalaria straminea
ATATTTTGTACATCGGTTAATTCAGAAAGCTATCTATTTATAGCTTTGCTCGCCATGTATACAAATCAGCGATAGAAGTCTAGATCTTTATGATGTTGATCAAATTCTTGACCGAACCAAGGCCCTATATCTACCCAAACGTACACCTCATACAGAGTTATCTTCAAGCAGACTGTAATAAAGGGTAAAACTTTTACAGCTATTCATTAAGTGCTATATAAATCTTTGCAGTGCACCAGAATAATTCCTACCCATCGTGCCTCAGTACTTGGCAGTAGTTGAAAACACGATGTTTGCCTTACGTTGGAGGCAAGGTGTGCGATTGTCCCAACACCCGACTTTTACACTCCATTTCCTGGCAAGGAATATCGGGGCGGTGGTGGATGGACTATTACATTTTTGCAGCTAAATTTATTTTTGTCATTTATAGCAGTGCTGTAACAGCTTGAAATAAAGAATTGGGGGGGGGGGAAGGGGGCGGGGCGGTAGGCTGCAGGAAAGTTAGAAGGAACAGATCATATTTTTTTTAAGTAAATACGACACTTTACGCCACTTAACGAGGTACGCCATAGCGTATGTAAGAGTAATAATAATACATAAAATGGGAGACCACTACTCCTCCTTTCTCACTCCATTACTTCCTCCCACTTTCTTGTTCTTCTCTTTCTCTCATCATCTCTCCCACATTCTCTCCCCTTTCCCTACTTCCCTTCATGTCATTTTTCTCTCCATGTTTCTCTTTTTCTCTCTCTTTCTCTTTATATCTCTCTTTTTCTCTCTCTTTCTCTCTCTCTCTCTCACCTCTCTCTTTTTTTTTTCTCTCTCTCTCTCTCACCTCTCTCTCTCTTTTTCTCACCCTCTCTCTCTCTCTCTTTCTCTCTCTCTTTCTCTCACCCTCTCTCTTTCTCTCAGCCTCTCTCTCTCTCTCTCTCTCTCTTTCTCTCTCTCTTTTTCAGACATCTTTCCTCTGTTTACGACATAACTTGCACGAGAGCATTCGCACCGCGCTGCACAGTTTCGTCAACGAAAATGACATCTACAGATAAGATAAGTTAATTTTTATTGATCAAATCTAATAGAAATTCAGTTTGATTACAATTGAGAACCTCAGCGTAACTACTGTACAAAAACAATATTGATGAAAAATTCGAACAAAATTCACATACGAACACACATTCACAACCAGCGCTTTATGAATTTGACTTCTATGTACTTCTCGATGACGATAGCTGACCTCGTAACACTCTGGCCGAAAGTGGGATAAAGGAGTTTTTAAATCTTTCAGTTTTAGTCCTATAGACGACCACTTCGTTCAGATCTTATGTAACAGTTGTTTAATGGGTGCATGTTGTCTTTAAGAATCGTGAGTGATTTGGAAAGGCATCTTTCTTGGAAAAGCTCTTCAAGAAATGGTAGCTGTACTTTAGTGATATACGATGCTTTTTTAATTAGAGGTGTGTAAAAATCTAAATTCTCAGATGCTGAACCCCAGTAATTAGCGAGAGAGAGAGAGAGAGAAAGACAGAGAGAGAGAGAGAAGAAAAAGAAAGGGTGGGAGGGGGTCCACGAACAAAAAAAAGTGTAGAAGCTTTAAATAAATACGTATAGGCAAAAAAAAAATTTAATGTGCAAGTATCCTTTGGTGTTATAACACTTAGTGAACTGTAAGGATGTTTTCTTTTAACCTTAAAATTTTAATTTTGTTTTGTCTCGTTCAACTTTTAAAATAAAGTCAAATGTTTATTAAGTTGTGTGCATAGACCGCAGTCTTCGAATAAAGCGAGAGGCCTCTATAAAACTCCTACCAGGGCATTCACTTTATGAGATCCGGCCCTGATCGCGACAACTGTGCTTAAGTATTGCACAGCGTGTTGTGGAGCAACAGATTGCTTAATGTGGGCAACGTGACTTTCCGTGAAACCAAAATAAGAAACATAAAAGAAATTCTCTGAAGTTGATTATCTACGATCGTAAGCTATCTATGACAGATCATTGTCAGATCGAAGTTTTCTTATTTTGGGCAACATAGACATGACTTTTCTCACAAACATAGAAAAACATGAGGAAAGCAACTTTGACCTGTTTTTTTTTTTTTTTTTTTTTTTGTATATATAAAATATTCCAGGGAAGTCCCCTGTCCATTGTGACCAAATACACAAGCTATTGGCAGCAGAACAAAGACTTTTTTTTTGTCTACTCAATCAATGCTGCATTAACTATGTCTGTGTACGAAAATCAATAGGGCAGTGCTTTCGTTAGAAAATTCCAAAAAGTAAAAGTATATTTACAGTCTTGATACCGCGATTTTCAAGTCTAACTACCTGGGAGCCAAGAGATCCCACAGCACCAAAATGTCAAGATAACCCAAGCTAATTATTTTTTAAAGATTTCTTTCCGATTTAAGAAGAAGATATCAGTAGAAGCAATATTGTACACTAAAAAGTCAGGAAATTGACTGCTCATATGACATATCAGTCATCTAATTCACTGGTCATATGAAATCAAACAAGTCAGCTAATTCCCTGGTCTTATGATATATCGAACAAGTAAAAGTTTGGCAATTTACTAATTTACTACTGTTTCGCTTAGTTAAACCCACCTATCGGACTAACACATGTCAGGTAAGGGGCCAGGATAAAGGTAGTTAAATTCCGAGTCATAATTTTGTCTTCACGAAGATTTGAACAAATAGTATTCTGAGTAACAGCCAAATGTCTCTATCACTTAGCCATACATGAAATTCCCAATGGCAGTTACATAAGCAAGAGCAGATCAATTATTTATAATACATGTACACATGAAATGAATTATTACAGAATGTCAGTTAAGATGTGCCATTCAATCCTGTCATTCAACTGAGTCATTCAAATGTGCCATTAAGTCTTATCAATATGTCTCATTAAATCATCTCATTCTATTGTGTTATTCAAAATGTCATTAGTTAATGACATTAAAATGTGTCATTTACAAATGTTATTAAAATATGCCATAAAAGAATGTTACTATATAGTGTCATTAATGAATGTTATGAAAATGAAAAAAAAAATTGCACCGATGCTAACACCCACACACACCCACGTCCTATAAAAGAGACTACAATTGACTTCACTTATAACTTTTATTAAACATTTCCCCTAGACTTAGACTATTGTTCTGCTTTTTTAGTACAAAGTATATTATATTGTGTGTTTATAATCTAATCTATAATTATAGTCTATAATTAAACTTGTGAAAAAACTATTTTTAGTTGCTAGACTGCTGCATATGTAACGGAAATAATAATTCTAAAATTACTACTTACAACAAGCACACAACTTCTACATCCCTAAGTCTACACTTTGAAATATTCAACCTACTAAAGGAAAGGGAAGCAACTAATTTATACAAAAAAAAAAAGTTATTTCGTCTTTACTTCCCTTACTGGGACCATTAACTAAGACCTGATAACACTAGAATAGATTTTTTTAAAGTCAATTATGTGTCATTTCTGGGACTGATTAAACCGTTGATAAATAGGCAGCGTTTTGTTAAAGCTTTATGTATTGGCAAACGAATTTATAATTTTAACTCTAACCATCCCATCCCATTCTAATAATATTAATAATAATAATAATAATACAAGAGAATTAATAAAAAAAAAAACGCTACATAGTCTCTTATGATGATTGGACTTGACAGACGTGACCTATACGGTCACACTTCACACAAGGTCAAAACAAAAAGGATGGACATCACTTTGGGTAAGATCTCAAGACAGAGACAGAATCGCTCGTTCAATGATACATGAAGGGGAAGACCTAATAGTAGAAAACATTAAGTATGTACAGAGGCCCACTGCTCTCACTACCCTGGCTCCTACTGGAGGCACACACTTCAAATATCTGCTGCTACTTACTCGGCTATGGCTCTCTGGGATAGATCCTCAAGGTCAGACGGGTTGAACAACTGGGCGTCTGTCAAACCGAAGTTACTTTTACATGTCTTCAAGAACACGTTGATGTTATCCTAGAGGGAGAGAGGGAGATAATTCAGTTCATACAGAGACTTCGGATACATTTACATACATTTAAAATAGGCAGCATTTACTAGGAGCCTAATTGTTAGACATAAATATATTAGATGTAGTTGAAAATATTGTTTTGTTCAGGATTGAAAGAGAAGGATACAGTCACGGAGAATGACGATCATATAATAAATGTCTTCAACTTTTAACCCCTCACAACCATTATATATCGAAAGTTGTTTTTTTCTTTTCTTGAATGATATATTTAGTTTCAAATGCAAAGCATGGCCGCTGGATAAAAGATATAGTTTTATTTCATGAGTATGTATACGAATTGAGTTAAAGGATATGGATAGAGACTTAGATGATAATATGATTCTTGCAGTTTTCATTGCTTTCTATCCATTTTCATTTTGGTGGCTATTCAATAAACATATTTATTTAAAAATCTGTACACCGAATACAAACCTTTTTTTCTTGTTATTAATACCACCTATCCCTTAACAAGTCGACCATTTCAATTTGGAAAGAACCGATAGACGCAGATTTACCTCTAGGAGACAAGCTTTAAGGTCCCACAAGAAAGAGTAGGCACTAACATATATTATCTTGACTTTTAAACTTAAAGGGGCCTGTTACGAGCTGATGTGACTTTTACTTATACAATAACGGACTCATATAATAGGCGTGTCTTCGAATCCGAGGATTAGTGAGGAATACAGTGTTTCCCGTGGCTGTACAGTCCCAGCTGTGACCTACATATTTTGCCACATCCAGGGCAAGCAAAACCATTGTCCGCAGGTGGTCGGTTTAGATTTTCTTTTCGTCGTCTGCGTTTGTCCTCAGCGGCAGATTTTCTTTTGGTCTCAAATGTGTATCCCGCGGCCTTCGTGAGTGACCTCCAGCTGTCTCGTTCCGAGGCCGCATGCAGCCAGGTGCTCTCTTCAATGTCAGCCAAGGAAAGTTGACGCCTAAGCTGGTCTTTGAAGCGTTTCCGTGGGGCGCCTCTGTTACGTCGACCACCTTTTAGCTCACCAAAAAAGACTGCCTTTGGCATACGTTCGTCTCCCATACGGGATACGTGCCCTGTCCAGCGTAGCTGTCGGATCATAAGAAGTCCCTCTATACTGTCCATACCGGCGTTCGCAAGGACATCGCTGTTTGTATTGCGGTCTTGCCATCGTATGTCCATGATGGAGCGCAAGCATCTTTGGTGAAAGCGCTCAAGGAGTCTTAGCTGTTTTCTATATAGTGTCCATGTCTCAGAGCCATATAGAAGGGTTGAGAGAACCACCGCCTGGTAGACATTTATTTTTGTAGGTAGGCGAAGCGATTTGTTCTTCCAAACTCTCGCCTGTAGGCGTCCAAAAGCGTTACTGGCCCTGGCCAGACGGTTATCAACTTCCCTTGAAAGTGAGGCGTCATTTGACACTATGCTACCAAGATATGTGAAGTGATCTACCACGTTAAGGGGCTGTCCGTTTACTGTGATCCTTGGTGCTGAGTATGTTTCATTGGGTGACTTCTGAAACATGACTTCTGTTTTCCCGAGGTTTATAGATAGACCGAAAGAGGCGGCAGCGTAGGTAAATTCGTTTACCGCGTTCTGGAGGTCATTTTCATTGTGAGCTAGCAGGGCATAGAGAAGCTCCTTTATGACCATCTCCTTTGTTTCTGTGTGGGATAGTAGACGTCGGAGATTAAACACGTTGCCGTCAGAACGAAACCGGATGTAGATGCCTTCATGCAATCGCTGCCTCATTTGACCCAGCATTACGCCAAAGAAGATAGCGAATAGAGTAGGGGCAAGTACACAGCCCTGCTTCACGCCATTTTCTATTGGCAAGTGATCAGAAAGAGAACCATTGTGTCTGATCTGGCCTCTCTGTCCAACGTGAAACTGCTTGAAAATGGATAGAAACGTAGGTGGGCACCCCTAGCCTGCGACAGTTACAGGAAAAATGCAAAGAGCAGAACCTAAACCTGTAAGCAGCTTTTGTGGACCTCACCAAGGCTTTCGACACGGTCAGTCGCGATGGTTTGTGGAGGATTTTGGAACGGACTCATATATGGTAGATTATAATGGCTTTAATCTTGAGGTGCAATTAATAATGTGTCAACAATGACTTTGATTACACTACTTCATTCTCGGATTTCATCTTCTCTACCCTTTCAACACGCATTCGCACCATTCCACATTCACACAATGTTGCGCACGTAACAGGGCCCTTCCAGCGTATATACGATCCTGTCTAGGCGACACTAAAAACAAGAACTCGCTGATCACTCTAGTGACTATCAAAGTCTGTTTGTTCTCGGGTTCAACTGTTGTGGCAAAGATAACAAAGAGTCTGAGGTTTAAGTCCGTGATATCTTGAAAGAGAGTATTCCTTTTCCAATAGTGTATCATCAAACTTAGGTGAAGTTAGCCCTTCAAAAATAACGCATTTTCGGACTGGTCATTTACATGGACTGGAAGGAGGCAATGCCTGAAGTTTTCCTCCTCCCCCCTCCCCATGACCCTTATTTCTTTTCTTGACTTTATACCACCAAAGTAAGTTTGATAATAGTCTTGGAATAAAAATAATTCCTTTAAGCAGCTAGTTTACTATTTCAGGTACACCTAGATCTAGTAGAATAAGTAGATCAACTATACAATCGACTACAGATAACACCTTAAGGGAAAATTATAAGAAAAATATTTTTTAAACAAAAGTTTTCTTAATAGCCTCCCTTCGCATTTTCCTTTAAATTATATTAAAAAAAAAGAAATTCGAAATGAATTTTTTAAATCAACAATAATTGTAGGTAATTGTTTGTTTAGTGGTAAATATCGTTAAAATAAATATCCGAACATAATGTTGAACCGCCATTTCTAATAAACAAAATTGTGTGCCACTTACCAGGCCAGCAATGGGGGTAGGTAATTTGTTGATACGCTTGATGACTCCAGGCTGTAGGCAATTGAGTAAACTGAAATAAAGATAAAGAAGGGTTGGTAGTAAAGGTAGTCTCTTCTGACCTATAGGTTAGTCCGAGCCAATGTCAGAAGTTAGTTCAGGTTACAATTGCATGTGTAAAGAAATGTACTACGTTTTTTTTCTAAGCCTTAAAGAGAGTTAAAAGAACGTCTAGAAAAGTTTAGAAGTTCGGAAATATTTTAAGTTCGGAAATATTTCTAAGTCTTAGAACATCGGAGTCCAGGGTTTAAATCCTGGTGAAGACTGGGATTTTTTTAAATTTCGAGATCTGTATGCACCAGCTTTAACGGAAAAAATAAAGACGGTTGGTCGTAGTGCTGGCCACACACTCGTTAACCGTGGGCCACAGAAAACATCTGCCCCAAAGAAAGTTTAGATGTGAAGAAATATTTTCTACTTTGGTGTAGAAGCTAGAAGCAATTCAAAACCCTAGTAATATGTTGGTTTTAACAATTCCTTGAAATCTTTACGCAAAAAAAAAAGAAAAAACTTTGTAGGCCGATGTTGCGAAGTCTGTATTTGGAAGATCAGAAACAAAATTACAAAGTACACTGTGTGCATGGTTGAAACAACTTCATAAGTCCAGGTTTAGAGATGAAAATAAATAAAATATTCTTTATGAAGAAATACTATGTTATTGACAAGTAGGTCTAGGTCTATTATTTTTAGACCTAAGCAGTGTCTCTGTAAATACGAAAGTTTTTAATTTAGAAAAAAAAAAAGGATTTAAAAGTATAACGGTCAAAGAAAGCCTACGTTTTTTTTTCTTGTGTGGCCTTTTTTTTTTAAATACCCTACGCATACTTAATGGAAGTTAATGCTCTATGACTAGGCTTGTTGTAGGCGTGTTGTAGGATTCCTACTATTTATAAATATCTCATTTATTGATTCCAATGTAGCATATGAAACATGATATAATGGTGCAATTATTATTAACCATATTCTAAGGTAACACTAATTACATTCTATAATAGAATTACAACTTCAAATAATTTACTAATGAACCTTTTTCCTTTGTTTAGTAGACTTACGAATGTAAAAGATTTAAAATTTTTAAATGTTTAAAAAAATAAATATATTGTATTTGATTCGTATAAATCAATGCTTATTATATTATTATGTTCCACTGAGTAAAAGGAAATGACAACCTAAGCCAAACTTACTCGCAAAGAAGGACGCCATTTTCTAAAGATTTTCTGGTGTCATCCGGGTACTGCACACTTTTCTTGGTGACAGCCTGTAAATGGACATGAAATAAAATGTATCAATCAATGTGTCGCTCCTTGACAATCTTTGCAATAGTTAAGTTTCAAATACAAACTTGAATTCACCTGGTCTAGTCTTCCACACCGTTTAGGTCATCCACACTTAAACACCTGCTAAACTAAATGGTTCTAATTTGTATATATTATCTAGATCTGTTACAGACACAAAATAGAGTAGTAAATTATGCAGTGAGCATATCAAACGAATATAACATTTGACTAGAGTAACACCTTTAGTAAAATCACTAAATTTAGAAAGCCTTCAGGAGAGAAGACCTTGAAATGAAGTAACAATTATAAAACACTGAACCATAATCTTCTCAGTACAACGTATAACAATAAGGTTGTGGTTGTGTTCGTTTATACAAAGCATACAATACCTCACTCCTTTTGTCTGTATGATAAAAAGTTCGTACACGTTATATCCCCCACACCCAATCTCGGATTAAGCTGAAATGAACATAATTTCTTTTACTACCAGACAAAACATTATTAATTAGTTATGTAACTATTAGTAATTTATTATTTAGTTTGGTATCTTGAACAAGGGAAGGAAGCGCACATGTCAGATGTGGTGGTATAAGTTGAATTAGTTCCCTTGAGGACTAGATCCCTGGGTGAACTTTTTTTTTTTTTAAACATTTATATTAAGATACCCCATTCTTCCCTCCCACTTTCACAGTGGCCCAGATAAGTGATTAGGTAATAGCGCATTGAGAAAGTTAAAAGCCAGACAAAAACAATTAGTACACATATTTCGAATCGCGCACATTTATCATTCTAACCTGCAAATAAGAGTAATAACGTGACTGAAATATATGTTTATATGCAAGCCAAACGAAAATTAATTTATTACCACTATTTAATTTGTTTATCGAGTCATGCTTAATGATGATCTATGAATATATATGCACATTTTGAACTTGATACGAAAATATGAAGTGAGAGAAATAACGTTCAAAATGTGTACCAGACAGACAGACAGGCGACAGACAGAGTGAAAGGAAATAAGCTTTGTCAATACAGAGTACTCATACCTACACCAAACACATCATTGACATATCATTGATCAATCAGTTATCCAGGATGACAATTCACTTGATTAGAAGTTTAAATCGAAAAGAATATTATTTTCTTTAAATAAATGTGTATCATGCGTAAAGTTACTTTAAACAATCGAAACATTTAGTTTTTATTTTCGTGAACTCTTGTACTTTAACCCCTTGTCCCTCTGTCATGATGCAGAAACTATTAGGGTTAATTGTAACAGAGCTCAGGATGCTCTTATCTTATAAATTATCGACGTCCCTACATAAAAGAAGATAATGACGCCCACCAAGTATATGACGTCCACCTAGTACCTACATGGATATGTTAAGAATGTTAATTGGTTGCCATTTTATGCAACCTGTTCAATGCTATAGTGGTGCTATTGGATAGAGTACTAGTACGAAAAAGTCGTAATATATGAAGTAAGAAATGTGCCCAATAAGAAATATGTTTCTTGAAACTGGACTATTGGAACACGTTGTTTTTGTGGTATCAAACACTGGGAGGGGGGGGGGGGGGTTCCGGAGAGATTATCGGGTATGGAGTTGGAAGTGTTAAACCTCCACTTTTTTAGCGGCCCCCGAAAGGGGAAAAGATGCTATTAGTTTTGTGTGGCCTGTCTGTCCGTCTGTCTGTCTGTCCGTCCGTCCGTCCGTCCCGTTTAGATCTCAGAAAGTAGAAGAGAAAATAAAAATCGGAAATCACAATAATTTAGATCATTCAAAGTTCTGATGCAACGGCATGTTATAAATTATATTTTATTTCACGTTTATTTTTTGTTCGAACTTATGAGTATTTATTATCTAAGTAACCAACCCAAAAAGAGGCAAAGACAAGAGGCCTAATGACTAATGATTACTGGGGCACTACATAGGATCTGTCAAATTTCTTTCTGCATTCTTATCTGTCATTTGTTTTTGATATAATTTCATTTGGATGTTCCTTCTAAAAATATTGAAACCTGCCTGGGTGGACCACTTCGGGGCGATTCAAAGTTTGTGTTTCCACACAAACTGTGTTTGTAACCTTGTTTATTCTTAGATTTTTTTTTACCAAAAAAGGCCAATTCAATTTTGAATTCACTTTATATTTATGACTTCCTTTACCCACATTCCTGTTTGAATCCGTCAACGCCGCTGACAAGAGACAATATTGTCTGTTACGTAACGCCAGCGTTGAACGTCTTTTCCTTTTGTCAAGAAGACGGAAAAAGGAAATTGTTAAGTTGGCAGCAATGTGAACCAGAATTAACTAGATAAGTCTTGACAGGTTCTATTTTTAGACATTGACCTTATTTGTACGAACGAACAGACCCTACAAATGAATTGAAATAACTATTGTTATATTTTGTATTCACATTTAAGATTTAATCAAATGTAAGCATTTGTTTATCGTATGCTAAGCCCCTCTCAACGGGTGCTCTTCTTTATAAACATAGTTAAGTTATTAAAAAAAAAACCACCTAAGAAATGTGTGTTTCAGTAACCCCACAGGAGTGTTTCCAGGCTTAGAATCGTTTGAATGCTGCTCTTTATTGAGACCAGGGCCGGCATAGTGCAAAGTAAAAATAAACAGCCACCTAGGGCCTCCAATTGGTGGGGGCCTAACACAGAACTCTAAGAATTAATAAGCATCAGATCATTCATCTCAAACACAGTTGAACGCTATGGCTATATGTCTACTAGCCATGCTCTAGTCTATGTCTCCTTTTGGCATAGACATACATAAATATAGACTGGAAAAAGGAAATAACTTCATGTAACTTGAAAACATGTAAATCTATTGAATTCGGATTTCCGAATTATGAAACATTTAAAAATTGCATGCTCTTCAGTCTTAGAGATTAAACAAAATTTATAGACATAAAATAAAGTACACACAATTACAATTCACAGATTTGCAGTACATAAAACTCTCTTATTGGCCAGTCTATATTTATCTATGTCTATGCCTGTTGGTGAAATATCGAAATATTTCTAATGTAGAGATGACGAATCGTCCAAGAAGCACATTCTTAGTATCGGAACTTGGATGAAGCAGAAAAATCGGTTTAAAGACATCAGTACGAATATGGTTAAGAGGTTTACGGAACGCTTGAAGACGGAAGTTATGCAATATCAATTGAACTTATATCAATTGAACTTATTTATTGATTTAGATATAGATACAAGACGGTTTTTTAATTCATTGCGTATTTTTCGGGCTTATTTTTTTTTTCTAATTCATTTGGGGCCACCCAACACATTTTTCATAGGGCCTACAATTACAAAAGACCGGCATAACGGAAATAATTATAAATATTTCTAAAAGACTATGAATGGCCGGTAAAAAAAAATATTTTAAAAAAAGCACGAATTGATGTTCTGCTAGAATTATTAGGTTTCCAAGTGGCTAATCTTCAAAGATATAATTATCTTTATACCATTAAGTCAAAAAGAATTTTTAATTTAACTTCAAGATTTCATAGCGATTTCTTCTTCATAGTTTTCATTATTATTTGAGAGCGTTCAGACGAGTATCCAAAATAAACAAGATGAAATGTGCAGTGGTTTAGAAGTCATGCAGCTGGTCCATCCAGTTTTCTTTCACTAGGGATTTTTTCGGAGCCAGTGTCTTGTGCGGGCCACCTGATAAAAAAAAATGCAGCATTCTCTGGTGACACTCCATAAAGGCAGGTTTCACTTGTCCCATTACGGAACACATGCATATCATATCATAGCAATAGAACTTAGAAGCCTGTTGAAACATATATATATCGGTATATGTATGTATGTATGTATGTGTGTGTATGTGTATATGTGTGTGTTTGCGTGCGTGCGTGCGTGTGTGTGTGTGTGTGTGTAGAGAGAGAGATAGGTATAGATTGAT
>JADKLZ010000728.1:20407140-20419267 GCA_021533235.1 Biomphalaria straminea
CCTCGTTAACCGTAGGCCGCAGAATCAGATGACCTTTACATCATCTGGCCTATAAACCACAAGGTCTGAAAGGGGAACTTTTTATCAATAAAAGAACCTGGACTAGAATATTATTGGTATTGTTATAACACGAGAAGTCAGATGTTTGTTTTTTTCTATTCACTCAGCCAGAGACCAGTTTTGTTATCGAGACCTAAACACTGACCAGCAACGTTGCAACATGTGGGTATAGGCGGTGTACTACTCATTGCCACATCACAGGTCTGTACTGCCCACAGGCTTGCGACGTCACATGTTAGCGTTGAGGCCTTCCATAACGAATGGCCTCGCTCGAACATATTGGCATATCACAAGACACGAGAATAAACATTTTTACCCAATAGCGAAATAGGATTTTGTTTCTGGCGACCTTTCCTGTTGATCCGTCTACACTCTACACTGTACTAAACCTAAAGATAATCTTCATAAACGTATTCCTACCACACGAGTAAAAACATTCAACCAAAAAAATTGCTTCTTGGATTAAAAGAGCATTGGAATGATTGGAAAATCGTATTATAGTTTATCATAAAAGTATACTTCAGTTCTATACAGTATAGAAGATTAAAACGTACAGTTTGTAGCACTGAAAGTCATTGTCTACTTGTATGCGCCTTATGCACGCTGGAGCTACAACTGAATTCTCAGGCAGCGATTCCAAACCTACTACCAGCGGGCCATATCCGATCTCTCTTCTGCCAGCAGTGCACAATGGCTTCGTTGGATCCGACGATTGCTTGCTGGCATGCGTGACGACAACCTCGAAATAATATGTTCCCCGAACTACGAAACAGGTTGGGAACCACTGTCCTCAGGGAACACGAGGACGGGGCGGGGGAAGGGTCCCTGCACAGAAGCTGAATAAAAAGTAGAACTTGTACGGTGACACAACACAACGCGGAGACAGTGAGCGGGGGGCGCCGGGAGGAGCAGAGAATACTTGTGAGATATCTGTTTACATTACTTTGCAATGAAATTCTTAAACCATATGCCTCTCTCCTCCCCGCCTCGTGCTCCTTTCGAGTTTGTTCCTATTCATTCCGAAACCTGAGGCTGCTTGAAATCTCAGACTGTGACAAGTGTAGTCAGTAACTGTTAAGTATGACGCTTGGAAGAAAAACAGTGGATCTAGCCACCGGGCAGAGTGGTGACTAATACTTATCAGCTACGCAAGATTAATTTTCCAGTCACCGCCTCCTGAATGTGATAAATAGATCATTGTTTTAAACTTAGAAATGCCACTATGTGTAGGCATAAGATATTGTTTGTTGATCTTCAAGCATTACATAGATCTGCTAATCTGGGTTGATCTTGTTTGTTTTTAAGTTTAAGTTTTAAAGGTTAATGTTTAAACAGTGCCAAGGATATACTAGAGCGTTACACACCGTGGGAAAAGAGTCTTAGTGAATGTATAGTATCAGGGGCGGACTGGGTGTCAAAATCGGCCCGGGCATTTCTACACAATCAGGCCCATAAATTGCATATCATACTTATCTACAAATATCATTCTGTTTAGTTTGAGGCATCGCTAACGGTATACATGCATACAGAAAGATTTATAGTTTTGATGGGAAGTAGGCCTATAGGCCTTATGTTGCTTTATAATGGCTAAGTGTGTATAGTCCCTACAAGGATGACTCCTACTTGATCTAGTAGGTAACACTGTCTACGCATGTAGGCTATTACATTATTTCAGAAAATTGGTTAGATTGCACTGTATAGAGATTTTTTAAACACGACACATAGATCTAGAGGGCAGTTTTATAAGAGAATATTTTAAAACCTTTAAATATTTAATACATAGTGGCATCAATGTGGCCCTTCGGTGGCGCTATAGGCCCATTTGGGTACCGGCCCACCGGGCATTTGCCCGAATGCCCATATAGCCAGTCCGCCCCTGTATAGTATGCTTTAAACAATGTTTTTGTTTTATTTTACAATAACTCTATTTAACTTGTACCAAGAAATGTAACAGTTGATGCATAACGCTGAGAAAAGAATTACTAGCTCTTTGGTCTCACTAGGAAAACTCTAGTTTGATCGTTATAATTTTTCAAATAAAAAAAAATATATATATCACTTAATAATGTACAATTTATTTCCTTTTTTATATAAAAAACAGTTATTGACTAACAGGTAAATTTTATTTTTCCATTGATTTATGGTTTGTTAGGTACATTAAAGAATAGTTTCAAGTTTCAAATTTATTTGAGAATGTGAGTGGGAGAAATAATGTGTACAATTATTTAAGGGGAAAAAATACATATTTAGCCATATATGTGAATACTAGAAGATTAATTTCCTTTGTTGGTATTAAACAAAATAATTAATAATTAGTTAGTTTTTGTCTTCTGATTTGTTTGTTGATATTGTTTTTTATTCACACACTGTCTACGCCAATAAAAAATTGTGCAAAGTTTCAACTTGATCCGAGAATGTGTTTGGAATTAATAGCGTGTTCAAATTTTTTACTAGGACAGACAGACTGTCAGACAGACAGTGAGTTGATATAAGCTTTGAAAACAAACAAACGTGACTTTTTGATATAACTAAATAAAGTGTTGTTTTTTGTTGTTGTTTTTTTTTTCATAAAAATATATAAATAAACATTTGTTCCTTTTATGCTGACCATTGTCTTTTGAGACTTTACTCTGACTCTAGTTGTAAAAATGGGGATATTGCGCAATTTATATGTAAACTTTATTATTTTTTTTTTTTGCGTGATTCTTTTTTTTTTATTCATTACGTAAATCTAAATTTCATGGCTTTAAAAAAAAGGCCATATATCACTGTCAGTCACAGCTAATCGAGATGGCTGCTAGACGCCAGTCCCAAATCTTAGGATTAAATAGTCATTAGAGATTTTCATACATATATTTGTGTGTGTATTATTCATACGTGCATTTATTGTCGTTTCATGATTTAATAGAGGGCAAGGTTTCTATTCTAAGGCCAGTTGTTACCTAATGGACTTATTTTATTTGTATTGATTAGTAAAGCGTCTATCATTATGAACTATGCGGTATACATTAAACTGTGTGTAATAGTATTAGTATTAATTTTTGTAACTAATAAAAATTCTTTAGCACTACCAAATCGAGTTTTGTCATTAGAAAACAATATTCATTGCAGTACCATTAACAGTTTCCTAATGATGTGGTAGATAGTTAGAAACATCTCTCTTTTGGTAACAATCGAGGGCTGTCTGGTCGTGTAGTACGCGCTTCTGACTATCCTCCTGATAGTACCGAATTCGAATCCTATCCGCCTCCATCGGCTGCCGCCCACGTTTGGACTATGACGCAAGAATCTTTACTTCTGAAGGAATACCTAAGTTTGTAAAACATCTTTCTTAAGTTCAGTGCCCCAAAGAAGTCATTAGTCCCGATCTTTTGACTATGTTAGTCGGGATTTTTTTATTTTAGTTTTATGACCCACTGCCGCATTATCTATAACAGTTCAATAATTTCGAAAGAAAAAAAATATGTTTCAAATATGTTTAATTTATAAAAGTAGTGAAAGAAAATGAGTAAACTTCCCCATTCAGAGCTTGTGATCTATGGGGCAGATGTTGTAAAGGTCATCTGTTTCTTTGGCCCACGGTTAACGTGAGTGTCAGGTGGTCAACACTACGACCTTTAGTTTTCCCCAACTGATGACAGGTAGCCATGAGAACTGGGTGGACTCAGAAGTGCCCTAAAGGTCCAGAAATAAAAAATCCCAGTCTTCACCAGGATTCGAACCCGGGACCATCCTGTTCGGAAGCCAAGCGCTTTACCGCTCGGCCACCGTCCAATGCAGCAATGAAATTCGTTCAATTAAAAAACAAAAATCAAAACTATCGTCCCAGTTCGGAGCTGGTATTCGCTATCACGTGCGCTACCGACAGATAAGAGGAGACGATCATTATGGTATATTGATCGTGACTTAGTGCAGGCATCACTGCCTCTAACCTGCTTTTGAAAATATTATAAAGCAGCTTTTAAAATACGTCCCTGGACGAGCCTTCACAGTGGTAAGCTACAGAAGCTTTCAGAAAATTGTACTTTCGCTTCTCTTTATTCTTCCATAAGAAAAAAAAAGATTTGAGATTTTTACTACACAACTTTGTTGGACAACAAGGACCCAGGTCACTCCGGTGACTTCATTCCTGAAGTATTCTTGTTAGAAACACAGTACAAACTCAGAACAGAGTCGACAATCACGCTAAACTAAATACCCATTACCAGTGGTTCTTAACATTGTACGACTTGGTAGCCATTTTAATTAGCCCACAAATATAGACCGGGCCGCATGACAGCAAACAAACAAAAATCGTTAACTTCAATGGAACTGATCCTCATTCTGTGGGCTAAATTGTTATCGAGGAGTCGAAAAGGCACAGCTTCAGAGGCTGGAAATAGGGCCTGCGGGTTATAAGTTGGGCAAACTGCAGTATATTTACGTATGAAAATATTCCGAAACCTGAAGTAATACCTGATGAGAATAATGACCTTCAGACAGGTGAGAGAGAAATTAGGTCTTGATTACCGCCCCCTTCTCATGTTTAAGTGGGACCTACTTCGCTCATACATTATCCCAAGATCTATATCCAAAGTTGTTTCCCCTTCTATGTATGTTTTATTTCTCCAACCAAACAACTCAGTAACACAACATTCTGCCCACCTTGTAGATCAGCGGTACTTAACCTTTTAAGCTCGGCGACCCCTTTTTACAATTCTCCACTCTAGCGCGACCCCTGGCAAATCGTGAATCTCCCCACCCCAAGGGGGTCGCGACCACAGGTTGAGAACCCCTGTTGTAGATGAATCGGTCACATTATAGGCTAGCGTGTTCTTGTAATGCAGGGGTTCTTCAAGTACACAATGTAGAGACAAGCGAAAAGCAACGCCTCTTTTGCATGCATAATGGTGTCAGGACACACACACACACACACGAAGACACACGTACACAGAGACACACAGATAGAAGTCTGAGCTCAATTTAGCAAAGGGTTTTACGTACACAGTTTATGGATTTCTTGCTTGATGGCTGAGGAAACAAAGGGAAAGAATTCTTCAGATCAATGGAGGTGCATGGTGCACATTAATAGTTCAAGGCAATCGGCCATAAAAGAAATGATTACCACAGATTTATGTGCAGTATCAGCTCACGTAATGCGGCTACGTATTGAGGCTAAGACATAGATCGAATAGCATTGCCGAAACTGTGAGAAACAGAGTAGGACTTTGAGTAGACGTTATTCTAATGTAATAAAGTTTTGCCGCGTTAATTAATTTTCCATACATATATAGAAGAACTGCGACATTTACCGTTCTATGAAAGAATTAAAATAATAAGTCAATACATCGAAGAATAGAGTGGCGCAATGACTACATCAATTATTAAAGTATCCCACATGGAGGCCAATCCATGAATAGGAAGCCCTATTTGTGCATACGTTGTACACAGTTAAAGAAGCGCTGATGGATGTGAATTATTAAAACCTAAATGATCATTCACCTCTTAGCACTGCAACATAATAATGTCTAGGCTCGTCCCATAGACATAGATAAATATAGACTGGCCAATAAGAGAGTTTTATGAAACCAAAATTTGTGAATTGCAATTGTGTGTACTTTATTTTATGTCTATAAACTTTGTTTAATCTCTAAGACTGAAGATCATACAATTTTTAAATGTTTCATATTTCGGAAATCCGAATTAAATAGATATACATAATTTCAAGTTACATGAAGTTACTTCCTTTTTCCAGTCTATATTTCTTTATGTCTATGGCTCGTCCTCTTGCAGCATTTATTTAGTTGGTATGCAGTTTAGCGTACTTGACATCGGGAAAGTCTCCAATACTTTCCAATCACAATGTGAAGTTGAAATCAATTTTAAAAAAAAGCAATTTTTTTTATTCAGAACGGCCCATGACTGTTCAATGTGATTGGATATTTAACAATTGATTTATTTCACACAATTTTAGCGGTTCTGTTACTTGCGCTATAAGTTCATATTAATGTCAATCTAAAGACGTTGCTTTCTTTAAGTTGATACAAACATGTTGCCGTTAGACAGATATTCTGTTGTTTTCATATTTTACTGACAGTCTTGTGAACTTTTTGTTAAATATTTGTTGATACGCAGCTACAAAATAGATCACTTAACGCTACAGAGAGGCAATGATATCTATTTACCATTCTCTCCCTTTAACTTGATAAACATTTTTGGGCGGCCAAAGGGTATAGGAGGATGAGGGGGGTTGGGTTTGGGAAAAAATCTCCCCCTTCCCCACTCAAAAGTTCTGGATGCGCTAGTAATGGCTGTCCCGTTTAAATCTCATCAACTGAAAATGAAAATCATTCATCGTGATATTTCAGATTCTTTCAAAGTTTTGATGCAACGATTACTTTTCCCAAAAGTTAACTATTAATTTTTTTTAAATCAACTATGCAAGCAGGTGCATTCTTGAAATACACCACATTTCAATGATTCAATAAAAAAAAAAAAAAAAAAAAATCAGGGGAGGCTACTTCAGTAGAGACAATATATTCACAAATTCACACATTGGTACAAAAAATGCATCTATGACATATCCTCATTATACACCTGACAACAATCTAAATAAGACTAAATAGAGGCCAGATCTAGATATCGATGTATTAATAATTTGAAGAAAATGTTCATCTATGAATTTTTAACTCTGTTCTCTCCCTAATTATTTATCACGTTCCGACAGAATTATTCATCTTGCCCATTAGTGTTTCAGTCCCCTGTTTAGATTCAACTTCATAACTTTTTCGTCTGTTAACAGAAAGTGTTTTATTTGATATATAATTAAAAGGGAATGCATATAACACAAAAGTAAAGTTTATAAAAAATCAAAAATTAATTTAATTGGGTGAAATCGACGATGGTATCATCAATTTAGAGAGAAAGAGAGATAAGGCAATAGCTTATCTTCTGACAGCTTAGGGGTGCAGATTTATTTCATTAGTCTACGATAAAATCACATTAAGAAGCGAACTGCCCAATGTACACGTCTGTGACTGTCCTTGATGTACACTACTATCCACGACTCTACATTGGATAAGATCTAGTAATCCTGATCATATTGGATTGAACGTGTAAAGTAAGTCATAAATTCTAGTCTAGATTTAAATAAGTCTTATGACGTCGTGGCCTGAGGTTATCAAGTACACACAGGTGTCCAGTAGGGCAAGAGTACTATTGATGACGACACAGCCTCCAGAAAACACTGGACCACAATGTACGTTTGACTTTTTTGATGTTACGAAGATGAATTCCTCGCGCCTTCTGGAATGCGGGTACACTTTTTTTTTTTTTTGAAACACTAGTTTGTCGGGGGCATTCGAGTCCGCCACTTGGTGCGAAATGGGGGGCGAAGTGACAATCAGGGGCGTGGCCTCGTCGTTTCGTGCACTTGAAGAGCGTGACCCAAGTAATTATGTCAGCAACGAACACAAAAGTGGGCTTACAGAAGGGTAACAAAAACGTCATGGCCCTGGTCGACATAATAGCAAACTACGGAGGACAGTCATGAATCTTGAGCCTATGGCAGAGTTGAAACGTAGAGTATATGGGACTATATGATATAAGAGATGAGGGCAGAGTATAAAAGTAGATTATGCAGGCTATATGCTCTGTCTTTGCGAGCGTCAAGGCTAGCAAATACCTTCATTCAGAGAACAGTACCAGGAAAAAGAAGAGACAGAGAAAGCGATGAGAAAACAACATAGAAGAATGGACAGGCCTGTCATTAAAAGAGATTCTAGCCAAAGTAAAAGACAGATGAATGGAGAAAGGTCGATATATCAAGTGGTCCCTCTAAGGTTTATCAAACTAAAGGGTAAAAGAAAATGGTACGATCATCTGAGAGGTTCATCTTGAGATGAGGCCATAGCAGAAACGTACATTTTGTAGACTATTTGCTCTGTGGTATGAATATTTGAGTTGGTCGTGAGACAAACAGTTGAACAAAAATAAGAAAAAGAAAAGTTGTACAATCAGCAAACATTATCGCCATCATCTTCATCATGACTATCATCATCTTTAATCACACTTACAACTGTCATCTTCACGTTATTTGTTAAATATTTTATAACATTTAAGTCTGGAGATTATTGTTAGCCGCCATGTCTAAATATGTTTCGATTTTAAAGTCTTTAAGTAAAACATACTGTTTACGCCGGGAAAAAAATGGGGGTTTTCATGAGATATAGATTATTAAACGACTCGAATGGAACATTGACCGTGACACCAATTTAACCAACACAAATACTTCTTTTTTTAGATCTATTATTTTTACACTGGCTTACCCCCAGCGATACAGTTCATAGTTGGTCAAGCTCTTGATGGGCCCATCTCAAGTCAGGACTTAATCCAAACAAGTTTTCAAAGTTATGTTCGGAATGTCCCCTTACATTCTACGTTCAGCATACTATATCTTAACACAAAGGTTTATGATCTTTGGCTCCCCGGCACCCCCTTCCCCCCTCCCCCCTAACATAGTCATTTGTTAATACATCACGGCCTCGAGAATCAATAAACTGACACGCAAAGATACACCTGGTCGTGTAGAGGATACACAATGCAATAACTTTTTTTTTGTTCAATTTGGACATTATCGATTTATTACACTTGATATAATAAACAGGTGTTAGTTAATTTTGGCAGCGGTAGGGGCCCTTTTAGTTTAATTATATTCGCTGCAGTGGCTCTCAAAAAATACATGAATATATGCTTTTTAATACACAGAAAAACGGTTAATAAATGTTGCGATGATAAAATTAGGAAGTGCTGAACCTTAACAAAGGCACACGATGAGCGAGCGAAATACACGTGATACGTATGACTGATTCACTTACAATAAAACTATTCTTACGTAACATACCCAGTAAGGATAATTACAGCTTATATAGGTGGATCCGAAAATACACAATAACAGTCTATCGGTATGTCTTCCTCGTTTAGGAAGATTCTTATCCCCCTTTTCATCTTGCCTCCCAAAAGGTTTATTAAGATAACTAAATTTAAAGGGAGAGAATAGTAAATAGATATGATTGCCTCTGTGTAGCGTTAAGTGATCTATTTTGTAGCTGCGTATGAAAAGGATAGTTATTTAATGACATGTAATTGAAAATGAAATGAAATGAAAGGCTTCCTTCTTTGAAAATAAAAAATGGAAAATAAAAAGAAGCTGTAAATAGAATCCCCCACCCTACACAGTTATCTGTACATAATCATGTCATCATTTATATTTAATATCTATTTTCTTATGTTCTATCCTTATGCCTTTTATGTATTTTTATTTTTTCTTTCAATGCCTAAAATGTCATCCCTTTCGTTATATGTATTCTCTGTAAATATTCACCAAACACCTTTACGTTTTTTATATTAAAAAAAAAAACAACTAGTATCTGTTCTTAGCAGCATATTATATCGATCTTGGGAAAAGCTTGTGGCGCTTACTTGCTTAAATGAATTATATATATATATATATATATATATACAGTGGCGTAGCTAGAGTATGTGATGCCTGGTGCGGTACCTCATCTTGGTGCCCTTCCCCAAAAAAAAAAAACTAAATAATAACATTGCAAAACCTTACTTTTTTGTTCAAAATAATATGTATTCATCAATCAAATATTGTTAATTTAAAAAAAAATTACTTTTACATAAACATACTACAAGTGAATTTTGCGCGCTTTCTAGCTAGCAAAAGTATCAATAATTTTTTTCGAAATCAATTTTTCCACCAGCTCTTGTTCAATGGAAAAAATGGCCAAATTAGTAAGTCGTAAATTTGTCATCGTTGATCGCAAGTAATTCTTGATCAGTTTAAGTTAAAAAAAACGTGCATGTAGCGACGCTTACCGCAATAGTCAAAAATATGTGAATTATGATAACGATATTCGGAACTGAATCATCTAGCTGATATTTTTTGTAAAATTCAAGAGCTCAACGGGTCCTTGTTTTGGAAGTTCGGAGGCTTCTGATGAAACTGTGAGAAACCGTTGAAGCCTCTTTCACTCCAGCAGAAATTCGTTTTTATCAATGTCACTAGGTGCACCATCGAGATTGATTTCGACCTGAGGATTTAATAGCTGGGAAGGCTACAAAAATTCATAGCTTTCTGCAAAATCATGAAGTTGCTCGAATCGGGTGATTATTTCTTGAACAATTCTGTCCAAGCTAAATAAAATTTCCCTTCGTAGCTCTTCTTTGTGTGTAAGTACAGAGTCGTCACTTTTCTCACCAGGCATCTTTTTCTAATGGCCAATACGTTTTTGAGGTTCTGTACTGATTCTCATATCTGAGCGCACGCTTCGGCAAAGATAATGCTAGCTTCAGCGATGTCCTCTCGATTACTACTTAAAAATGTCTCTGTTTTTAGTTTGAGTGAGATGTCTCCTTGTTTTTGAAGGTAGACTTGCACATCATTAATTTCAGTTAATACAGGAGCCCTAAATCCAAGATAGGTGAGAAAATTAAAAGACTGAATAGCAACTAATAATTCACCTGCTTCAGATCTAGTCGATAAATTTTTATCTCTGATAGTTAATGTCTCCAGTTTCTATAATTTTAGAAAATGTATCCGCAACCATCTTAACGGATTCTCATCTGGCGCTCCAGCGGGTCTCAACTAAACGTTTAAGGCTAGTTCCAGTTATTTTGATAAGGATATCCCAGCGGTGTGTTGAAGTTAAGGAAAAGGCGTGTAGCGGTCTAGTTTGAATTGACTTCAGCTTCAGCATCTCGAATTACTGCTAAATTAAGAGAATAGTTTGAGCAGGCAATTAATAGTGCTTTGGGATTGACTTCTAGAATACGTTTTTGGACACAGTAGTTTTGACCTTTTATGACCGCAGCATTATCATAGCCTTGACCCCTGCAGTCCATTATGTCTAAGCCATCCGAACGCAGTTTCTCTAGAATCATCTCAGCGATTCCAGCAGCATGCTTGTCCTTTGTGTCGATGAAGTCACTAAAAGACTCACGAACCTGCACCCCATCATTATCCATGACAACGTACCGTAAAATTTGGGAAGTTTGATCTAGCTTTGAGATGTCATGTGTTCTGTCAGAAATATTAGGCTTGTTTTACTTGTTGTATGATTTGTTTTTTTTAACGTGATCCCCCAATATTGTAATAAATTTATTTTGTATTTTGTGGAGACATGTATGTATGCATTTTTGAGGAGTATAGTCTCTAGAACATGCGGTATTGAAGTCTCTTCTTCTTTTTCATCATTCAGGATGTCGGCCTCATAATTTTTTCTGAATTCAATGATAACCGTTAAGGAGATTAAACAAAATAGAGACATGACTAGTTTATAAATCGTTAGTTCATGTTTAAAATACAGTAGTTTATGTTTTTTTCGTGTTCATACACTTTGTCGTTTTTACTGAAAAGCTCAGGGAAATAGGAAATTAATACACACTGGGGGATTTTGGGGCCCCTCTGTAGTTGGTGCCCTGTGCGGCCCGCACCACCCGCACATTGGTAGCTACGCCACTGTATATATATATATATAAAATTCATTTATTTCAACATAGTTCTTCTCTATGGTCTGATTCTCAAAATAAATCGGAAATTAAAATTATATTTTTCCCATTCTTTTTGGATAAAGGAGTCTACATTTAGATGTAGCTGAATTTACCTAAAGTTTAACGAAGTAGAAAGATACCTCCATAGAGTGGAGAGCTTATTGAACAAACAAATGATGAATTAATTCAAAATTGCGTGAAGCTGAAACAGAAACTCATAAGGACAAAAGTGGAATTATGAATTGTAAAGTGTGAGTATTGTGAACCACCAGGAATCCAAATACAAATTTGATATGTTGTACACCAATAAGGTCCATGAATATTTTTTTTAAAAAAGAGCATCACAGACCAAAATGAGTTAGCCAATTGAAGAAGCAAAGTTAGAAGAACGTGTTTCAGGTGTATTGGGTATTTTCAAGCAAATCTATAAGTAGCTATCATTTTGGTGTATTCGGTGTTGAACAGCAGTGTTTTAAAACATCTTTCTCATACTATAGCACTACAGAATCAAAAAGCGCTTCTATTTAGA
>JADKLZ010000728.1:20419367-20431894 GCA_021533235.1 Biomphalaria straminea
AGATAGAGCGAGAGGGGGTATAGATAGATATATAGATATATTAATAATGTGTAATAATGTGTGTGTAGAGAGAGGGAGAGATAGGTATAGATTGATAGATAGATATATTAATATAGATATATATATATGTAGAGAGAGATAGAGCGAGAGGGGGTATAGATAGATATATAGATATATTAATAAATGCATGTCAATGAAAGGTAAATAAAAAGAAATATACATTTCAAGGAATGTCCCTAAACATGAAGTGCTTCGAGTGTCGCGAATATGTTTTGCTTCAATGACTGTCTTGCTCTAATGAGCTTGGAGAATAGGCAAAAGAAGGCGTTAATTGATCCATAGATATACTCAAGACTGTTTTGGTCTTTAACTTTTTTAGTGAATAGACATACAGGTGTATGCTGAAAGAAGAGGCAGCGAGAGAGAGAGAGACAGACAGACAGACAGAGAGGCAGAGAGATAGAAAGAGAGGAATAAGCAGAGTTAGGAGAGAGGCAGAAATAGGGAGGGTGGAGGAAAGTGTTAGTACGAGCAAGTGTGTTTGTGTCTATGTAAGTATTTGTATGCGTGTGTGCATCTCCTCGCCAGTGTTGTTGCTTTGTTGGATACAACTCATTCTTACAATGAGTCTAAAAACTTCGTTTTAGTCGTTTGAAGTATAGAAGGTACTCCTAAGACATTTGTTAAAGGGGCAATGCTTAGCCTCGTGTATTGCTAGCTATCGTTGTCAACATTAGCGGGAAAATGAGGAAATATTGAAAGAAGAAGAAAGGCCGGATATTTAAACAGAATTCTAATAATAATAGGCTTGTCTTCGAATCCGAAGATTAGTGAGGAATACAGTGTTTCCCGTGGCTGTGCAGTCCCAGCTGTGAGTCCTGTGACCTACATATTTTGCCACATCCAGGGCAAGCTAAACCATTGTCCGTAGGTGGTCGGTTTAGAGTTTCTTTTCGTCGTCTTCGTTTGTCCTCGGGGGCAGATTTTCTTTTGGTCTCAAATGTGTATCCCGCGGCCTTCGTGAGTGACCTTCAGCTGTCTCGTTCCGACGCCGCATGCAGCCAGGTGCTCTCTTCTATGTCAGCCAAGGATGCCTTTGGTATGCGTTCGTCTCCCATACGGGATACGTGCCCTGCCCAGCGTAGCTGTCGGATCATAAGAAGTCCCTCTATACTGTCCATACCGGCGTTCGCGAGGACATCGCTGTTTGTAGTGCGGCCTTGCCATCGTATGTCCATGATGGAGCGCAAGCATCTTTGGTGAAAGCGCTCAAGGAGTCTTAGCTGTTTTCTATATAGTGTCCATGTCTCAGAGCCATACAGAAGGGTTGAGAGAACCACCGCCTGGTAGACATTTATTTTTGTAGGTAGGCGAAGCGAGTTGTTCTTCCAAACTCTCGCCTGTAGGCGTCCAAAGGCGTCCAAACAGAATTCTAAATTCATAAGAACTAGCTGACTTTGTGATGACATAGACAAGACTTTCACAGCATGTGGTATGAAAATAATTGCCGAAATAAAAATAAAATTATGATCACCAGCCAAAAGGGTTTTCAAGAATCTTAGCAATAGAATTGAGATGTTACAGAAGGGTCCTAGTTATCACATTTAAATACTGCATGACAAACGAAAAGATTAGAGACCGGGTTACTAGAGCGCTTGTACCCCACAATTGTAAAAAAAAAAACAAAAAAAAAACTCTATGGCCATTTTAGAGGCTCGTCGGGGCTTGCAAAGATCTTCATTCATGGGACAGTAGCAGGAAAAAAAAACAGGCAGACAGAGAAAGCAATTGGAAGACAACATAAAAGAATAGACGGGCCTGCTATTGAAAAATGTTCTATCCGAGGCAAAAGACGAAGGAATGGAGAAAGACGGTCGAATAATCTTGTGTGGTGCCCCAATGGTCCAACACAGTAAAGGATAGGTAAAGAAAAAAAAGGAAAAGGTGAAAGTAATACATTCTCACGACAGACAAAGCAATGACAAGGATTATAAACTGAACTCTACCGAAGATCTGAGTAAATTTGGTTTTGCACTGCTTATAAGTGCACATTATCAATGTATACCTTTTAAGAACAAACATAACTAATCAGCATTCCTTTATTTTATACGCCGGATACGCCAAAAAGCTGGCTATTTATATATACGCCGGATACGCCAAAAAAAAGCTGGCTATTTATAGTATTTCCGCCATGTATGAACATCTGACTAATGGGCACGAGAGAGAACCAAGTTTGAGGAACGCTGTAAGTGTACAGGAATGTCTACCGCCATGTTGACAATCAGTAGTCCTGTCAGGTTGATAGATAAGTATTGGCGTGGTCAGAGTTAAGTGTCCTTCATAAGTAAAGAAAAAGATAGGAGTGTCTTTTGTGCCCTAATATTGGTTTTGTGTTGCCTAATTTTGCATGCATTGTGTAGCTTGCTCACTGTTCATCATGCAATGCTTATTGATTGATAGAGGTTAAAAAGATTTCGACCCAAATCAACCTTATTAAGCACAAAATGGAGTTTAGTCAAGTTTAGTGAACACATATTGAGCAAGTTGCACATTGTTTTCTATATGTTAATTACAAAGCTTATACTAACTTTATGTCTGTCTTTATGTCTGTCTTTGTGTCTAGTAAAAAGTTTGAACACGTTATTTCTTCCACAATCATTGTCGGATCAGGTTGAAACGTTGCACAATCATACATTGGTGAAATAAAAAAAAACATTAACCAATTAGTCAATTAATTACTGGTTATAAAATACTGGAAATAAAATCTTCAATATTCAGAGATCTGGCTAAATATTTGGGGTTTCGTATCTCTACCAAAGCCATTGTCGGATCTAGCTGAAACTTTAAATAATTATGTATTGTACTGTTATGACATGATTAGAGCGTAGGTTTATTTCGGGGATAATTAAGGGATAAGTTTTCATTAGTGACGGAAGTGACGAATAGTGAGATTAAAAAGAAGAACGATTTAGTCAACAAAGAGACAAGACGTTGTTTACTGGAATAAGGCTACAGAAAGACATCGACGGTTCCCTTCTTGAGTATTAAAGTTGATTTATCGTTGAAGCATTGTCGACTTACTATATTACTTGTTCGGCCTTCGTTGGTGGTTTGAGTTGTGACAGTTTACCTCCTGTCTACTGCATTTGTTGGATTCAACACCGCGAATAGGCACGCAACAGTACCAAGCAAAACATGTATCAGCAATTATTTATTGGAAAATAACTATTTTGTTTGATATAGAAATAAGGAAATAACTACATTATTGAAATATATGGTTTTAAAAGTGTTTTTTTTCTTAGATAAGCTTTTTTCTTTTTTTTTCTAGTTTTCTAGCTAGAATCTAACTTTACCAAAATATTGCTTGTCCTGGCGGATTCAGGAAACTCGTTATGAAAGCAATGGGAGTAATAGTGAAGCAGTAGGCACCGGAAGAATAAATTTCTTAAACTCAGAATACGTGGAAAAGCTTTACGTCGAGGCGAGCGATCATAAATGTTTTTCTTTGGAAGTGTTTCTCAGTGAGGGGATCACCAAAAATATATGAGAACCACTGAGATGAATGTTGATTAAAAAAAAACGGAGAACTTTTATAGATGATGTTATGTATTTCAGTTCTACTTGAGAAGGGATGACACTATGAAACGTTCAAGAAATGTGTATCTCATTCTGATCTATAAAAAAATATGAACCAAAACACCTTAATTTTATGTACATCTAGATAAGTTTGGGTCAACTCACAGAGCGGGAACTCATAGATCTAAAAATAGCTCCAACTATATGGCTATTGTCTCAACATTGAAGCTGTCTTGATCCTTTAATAAATTGCGTTCTACAGTGTAACAGACATTTTAAAAGATTGCAAGAAACTGACAAATCTTATTTAGACATCTCTTGGATACAAAGTCTCTTTTTATCGAGTAATTCTGTACAGTGGATTCATTTCGTTCCTCACAATAACCCACAAACAAGGCTCGAAACTATTTTTGTGACCGGCATTTTCCCAAACAGCCGAGATAACTGAGAATGCGCTATAACAACAACCTTTGATATCTCTTTAAACAACATAAACATTGGTGCCACTTATTGTTAAGATAAAACATTTTAATATTATTCTTTGAATGACATGCTCTAAAAATATTACAAGTAACTGTTTTTATTGCTAAGAGTAAGAAAGATCTATATTATTTTTGGTTTTCCGTCTGTTGTGTTTGTTGTTTTGTTGTTTAATTTTTTGTTTAAACTGGACATTTGCGTCTTTCACTTTCTTGTCTCTTTGGTTATATGTAAGTAAATGTTTCATTCTGCCACATAGTGAAGTCTTAATGTGCATCGAGAGATTAATCTGATGATGGGCGTCACTACTTCTCTTTTGCAGAACAAAACAGCCCCACTGTTCAATATGAGGGGACAGCCTGGTCACTTATTTTCATCCTTTAGAGATCTTTTCTTAAGACATCTCCATGCTATCTCTACAGTACATTCACACCTATCACTTGGTCTGTTGGACCTTTAGGGCACCTCTCTAGATCTGTTAACCTTCATTCTCCATTCCTCTCTGTCTTTGGCCTTGACTAGAATCTCTTTAAATGTTATCTTCCCATCGCTTTCTCTGTCTATCTCTTCTTTTTTTTTCTTGGTATTTTTCCCAGAAGGAATGACTTTTAACTTCATAAATGTCAGAAAAAATATCCCAAAGCTTGGATAAAGTTAAAAGTAAAGTTCCCTTTCAGATCTTGCGATCAATGGGGCAGATGATGTTAAGATTATCTGTTTCTTTGGCCAAAGTTTAACGAGCAGGGTGTCATGTGGCCAGCACAACGTCCAACCGTCTTTACTTTCCTCAAGTATAGTCGGGTACCCATTAGAGTTGGGTGGACTCATTGACGCCGTAAGAACCCCGATATTCAAAATGGTCAGTCGTCAGCGAGGTTCGAACCCAGACAGCCAAGCGCTTAACCACACAGCCACCGCCCTTCTTCCAAGTTATGATTTACAACAAACTGTATAAATATACGTCTTTCCTTTTGTGCTGACTATATTATTGAGAGACATTTAAACAAAACAGCTTACAAATATTTGCATAGTTTCGGACGCAGTCATTTCGCTTGTAAACTCACCAACCTGTGCCTTTTGCACTTCCCACAATTCACCGCTCTTCCTCACAGGGCGACATCGCTAAGTCCGCTAATCTCCTGGGACAACTAGTTCATGCCCTTGTCCAACATTGTCCATCTCTTGGTCTCACAGCACGTAGACATGCCTCCAGTGGTCAGCCGAATCCCAGATTAAAAGCTAGAGTCAAGTGTTTGCGTTGGTGTGAGGCTGGTCAAGAGTACTGAGAGTGGATGGTCACTCCGAGACAGCGCGAGTCTTTCAACAAAACGTAACTTCAGTATAGGTAAAAATCTATATTGCGTGAACGTATTTGAAGGTACACAGGCGTCTGTTTCCCAGTTAATTGCTAATGTTTTGTTTCGTTTATTGTAATGCTATTTCATTCCTTTCTTTTCAAATGTACATTATATTAAACAGATAGAAATAAAAAGAAATTATACTTGTGATATCAAACAATTCAATCTCTTCTTGCTTTTGATCTTCATAAATACTAAACACATTAGTATCCCAATTATTATCAACATCCTGGTTTAAATCACATATAAACAAAAAGCTTACTATTAAAATCCTAGATAAGATAAAACCAAAAAGATAAACTATTAATTATCAAGCCATGCACACATTGTCGATGTGTATTGTAAAATAATTGTTATGATGTATCTGGCAACTGTACGTTAACGAACTCAGTCCCCTAGCCCTGAAAGACACATTCTTTTGTTAGCAGTTAGATCAGGATGAAGCAGATATAGATGTATTTTAAATATCTTGTGGCACTGTTGTGATAACAAACACCATACGAGCAACATCAACAATTTGGTTGTTAGTGAAAGTGTCTTAAACTAATCATGTATTACTTGTAACAATTTTTCCGAAAGGGGAAAACACGCTATAAGTCTGTCCGTCTGTCTGTCTGTCCGTCCGTCTGTCCCGTTTAGATCTAAGAAACTAGAAGAGAAAATGAAAATCGGGCATCACAATATTTTAGATCATTCAAAGTTCTGATGCAACGGCTACTTTTTTCTTCTCTGAAGCAAAAAATCTAATGTTTTAAATCATTTATGCAAGCTATTTTTTAAAGAGAAAAAAAATTATGTAGTATGCATTAAAAATTAGAACAAATTTAAAACAATTAATGATGTTATAAACTGTAATTCATTTCACATTTACATTTTTTATAACGGGAAAGTATTAACTATTCAAGTAACAATATAATGAGGCTTATTATTAGGGGAGACGATCGTTTACAATATTTGAAACATATTTATGCAAACGGCTGTAGTTTTTTTTTTGTAAAAAAATTTGTTTTTATATTTGTATAATTAAGTTATGTAAGTTCTGTTATATTATAGTAAGTACTATATTTACACACGAACAAATGTTTACTATTTTTAGAGAGAAAAAAATATATTTTGTTTGCATTATAAGTTAGACATAATTGAAAACATATATTAATCTTGTAACTTGCAATTTTTTTGACAATAGAACTGTCCCGAGATGTATTGGGAAAAAGTTTTATTTTTGAGGATTTCAATAAGAGGATGAGCCTTTACAAAATAATCAGTTCAATTATAAGATAACAATTAGGCCAGGCTCACATCTAACTTTAGAATCACTTTCACCTATCCTTTAATCTGTTGGACCGATGGGGCACTACACAAGATCCGTCAACCTTTTTTCTCCATCTGTCATTTGTATTTGATATAATTTCATACGAATTTTCTTTTTGAAAATATTGAAGCCTGCCTGGGTGGACCACTTCGGGGGCCGATTCTGAGTTTGTGTTTCCTTATTTTATTTTTGTAATAGTAAAACAAATATCCATCTTGAACAGTATATATTGGTTAATAAATATGCTTTTTTTTACTACATAAGGACGGATGCAGAGGTGCTGTCAAATGTACCAGCATGAATGATATACATAGAAAATAGTTTTAGAACCTCGTCCGCCATGCCTCACATTTAACAACCAACCATCAGCTACATATTACCGCGACATCTTTTGTAAAAAAAATAAAAGGGGGAGGGAGTGTAGGAGAATTTTGTTTTTCTCGTCTTTTGACTGTTTTTAGATGTTAAAAATAAATAAAAGTCCGATTTTTGGCGTTTTAATGATTCCAGTGGATCTGAAACTGAAAAGGGCTATACAATTTTCTGACAGACCTGTTTACCAAGGCTTAGAGAATAGTCAGACCATGTGATAGTGTTTGCAGTTTTGATTCGGAGACCAAGGCAGTCTGTGAAGCCTTAAAGGTTATTGATTCTCAACTCGGCGAGGGACATTTGAGGGCAACACAGATTGTTGTGGTCACTGACTCAAAATCTGTACTACAGGCTTTGCAAAGTCCTGGACCATGGCCCCCCAATATCGACATTGTCATCATGGCCTCACAACACATGAAGCAGCGCTATGGCATTTCTGTGAAAATGCAGTGGGTACCAAGTCACATAGATGTGACTGGGAACACTATTGCAGACTCCTTGGCCCACCAGGGAGGAGAAATTCCATCCACTGAACAGGCTGTAAGTTTTCACCATGCCCTGACTATAATTAGAAAAAACTGAAATGGAAAAGTGGATGAGTGCTGGGACAAGTCCCAAAAAAGCCCGTGGAGTTTGGGAGCGCATGAGGCGTCCTGACCGCACTTCTCCGTGGTGGAGGCTGTCCAGGCCTGAGCAAGCAATTATAGCACAGTGCAGGACAAGCCACTGTCCTGTTGGCTCATACTTTTCACGGCTATGGCCAAATTTCGATTCACGGTGCCCCCGCTGCGGAGAAGAAGAGGAAACCGTGCCTCATATTCTGTTTGACTGCCCCAGACTTGCTGATCTCCGCCTCGACAGGTCTGGGAAACCAAAAACTCTCGACCTGTATGGTGACGCCTACGGACTACGTAAGACAGCATGGTTTCTGTCCAGGGTTTTTGCAAAAGAGGATTTAAGCCTATCAAAGCCCTCTTTCAAATGGAGTTTGATGAATGAATGACCAACCTCAGCCTACAAGGCTTATAGAATTTTCTGACCAACCTGAATCTACAAGGCTTATAGAACCTGAGCCTACAAGGTTAATGGAAATTTCTGACCAACATGAGCCTATAAGGCTTATAGAATTTTCTGACCAACATGAGCATACAAGGCTTAGGACATTTTCTAACCAACCTGAACCTACAAGGCTTATAAAATTTTCTGACAGACCTGTTCCTAGAAGGTTTAGGGTAGAAGTTTTGAGGTGGCACTTAGCACCGCGTTATGGTCCGAATTTATCACGCGGACCGTAGTTTAGGCGTCAATGATTCAAAAAAAATCTAAACAAATATCATCTGCCCAGACGTAGCTCTTGGTTTTCGAACCGAGGTCTCGGGTTCGAATCTCGGTGAAGACTAGGATTTAGAGCTTCGAGATAGATCGCCGCTGATTTCACCCCACTCTAATGAGTAGTTGAAGATACATTGACAAAAGGTAAAGGTGGATGGTCGTTGTGCTAGCCACATGACATCTTCACCGATGACAGAGATACAAATGACATTTACATCATCTGCCCTAAAGATTGAAAGATGTGAAAGAAGAACAATTTTTTAATAAACGCATATCGCTTCTCCAGTTACTTTTTATTTGAATTTAAATAGCCTTTTATTAATTAGTCCGCAAATAGTATATAACATTTCAACAACAAAGTAGCGTTTGCTCTAAAAATAACTATCCAGTATCTACGTGGTTACTATTACATCAGTTGTTTCCCTTCATCAAATAAATTATTCTCATAGACATAGATAAATATAGACTGGCCAATACGATAGTTTTCTGAAACAAAAATTTGTGAATTGCAATTGTGTGTATTTTATTTTATGTCTATAGATTTTTTTTAATCTCTAAGACTGAAGATCATGCAATTTTTAAGTCTTTCATAATTCGGAAATCCAAATACAATAGATATGCATGTTTTCAAGTTACACGAAGTTACTTCCTTTTTCCAGTCTATATTTATTTATGCCTATGATTATTCTTTAAAGGGTCATAACTCATCTATCTGTGAATCACTGCTCTTGTAGTTGTAAAATTGTCCGTTGTGTACTGACACCATTCTTTTTTTCACAATAAAATGAAAACGAAAAAAAAAAAAAGAAAAGGTCAAAATGCTATTTAAATGGTTAGTTGTCTCCTCTTTTGTTTTTGATAATATGCAGGAATTGTTGAGCAAGTTGAGGCGCCCCCCTACCCTCTCGTCAGGGACAGCGTCTTGTCTGTTCACGGGCGCCTGCGGACTGTTTGCTCGCCATATTTGTACATCGCATCCACAGAGCAGGACTAGATTTCCTTTTCGTTTATTAAAGAAATCTGGTGTGATTGTTGTAAGGGGGGAGGGGGGGAGTTCCCTCCCCACACAGTTCTTCCCGCTGTCACAGTTTTCTACCTCTTTCATTTCTTCTCTCTATTTTGTACACTCTTTCACTCACCTGAGATCCTCCTCCCACGCTCGCTTTCTCTCTCTCTCTGTCTTTCTCACTCTTTCTGCATGCACTGCCTTGTCCTCTTGCAGTTCAGATTTGACCCCTCACACCACAGGCCCGACCATTTTTTTATGCTTTCAACACATCAAATACAGAAAAAAAAAATGCTAGTTCTATTTGAGTAAAGAGAAGTCAAGGTGGAGTCCAGTCTATAGAACACATGCCAGTACCTTAGTCCAACATTAGGCCAGCTCTATTGGTTCGGACACTGCAATAAACATGTGTAACGTCTCTGACTTCCCAAACCTCACCCTGCCCATACGTCTTGATTTTTTTTAACCACACAAACCACAAAAAAAAAAACAGTACATCTTCATCCATTGTACTCTGTCCGTTTCCCATAGATCTATATATTAAACTACATCTATAGTGGCTAGGAAGAGGGTTAACTACGTTTCAGACATTTTAGTCTAACAAGTAGATCTAAAAATTCGTGAATAAACCTTGAAACATAGTAGAGACTTAGAGCTATGCTAGTATACAAAGAACCATAGCTCATACAGTCCTGTGTGAGGCCCCCACCAATCGGAAGTCCCAGGCGGTGGCAAGGTGGCCTAGTTTTACGGGCCTGGCTCACACGATAAAACTCTCACTAAAATTGTTAATATATGTATAAAGTATAAGTAAATCAAACAATGATCTATTTTGAGACATAGATCTAGATAGATAGGAAGTTTTAAATTTTATTACCTATGGATTTAGAGATAGCTGGGATAAAGTTAGGACGCTATCAGAAATTTTGTTGTTTACTGGGAATTTTGCTTGTCTATTGAAGACAATAGCTCATTCGCTATAAAAATATTTCTATTGAATAAATTTTATTTGCATAATAAATACACGAAAAATATTTTTTAAAATACTTTAAAAAAAACAAACAAAGCCTATATTTTCCTTTGTCTGTATACACACTCACACCACTTGTATAATCACAATAAAGAATACAAACACACTCACATAATAACAAAACAACAATAGAAGTATCACAACTGTGTTATCCCTTTCAAACTGTTCAACGCGATGCCTGGGGCTTTCAATCCCACCACTCCCTAACAACGCCCATAAATGTAATTATCTGTTCAAACATGTTTATCGAATTATTTTATTTTAATGTAAGTAAAGAAAAAAGTTCCCCTTTCAGACCTTGTGGACTATAGGCAGATGATGTAAAGGTCATCTGATTTTTTGGTCTACGGTTAACGAGGGTGTCATGTGGCCAGCAAAACGACCAGCCCCTTTACTTTTCCCCAACTTATGTCAGGTACCCATTAGAGCTGGGTGGACTCAGAGGCGCCCAAGGATCCCGAAATAAAAATCCCAGTCTTCATCGGGATTCCCAGGTTCAGAAGCCAATCGCTTTAACCCCCAGCCTTATTATAATGTATTTCATTCATTTATCTTACGATGTGACAACATCACAACATAATGCATTAATATATTAATTCCTTTTTTCGGAAAAAAAAAACAACAACATAAAAATACAGTATAACTGGTCATGTGTTATGCGCACTGGAATATCAACACGAAAGTGATATCACCATTGCAAGGTGACGATCATAAGCTAAATAAATATTAGTGATAATCAGTAAAAGCTGTGATGCCCAAACAGTGTTCCGCCTGAATAGGTGTCCCACGAACAGCTAGAATAATTAACTACAAGGCCACTTTGTTAATTAACCTCTCTAAAAAAATAAGCAAAGTGTACCGGTAAATACTCAATGTGCGAATTGTTTCGTTAAAGACAAAGTTTGAGAAACACTGAGTAATTAAAAAAAAAACTATATCATTGTTAGTTCTCCTGAATTGTTTACACTAATTAATCACTACATGAAGTGATCTTTCAGAATGTTGTCATCAAATGGGATGTCACGCAGCACTAGTACAAGTGCGAAATTTCAACTCGATAGGAGAATGAAAATTAATTGATTCACTTTCTTTTTGACTTAATAGAAGGAAGAAAAAAGTTAAGAGGCAAGACGTTGACTAATTGGTATAGTAATAAGAGGGCGCAGTGGTTGAGTGGCAAGGCGCTCGGCTTTTGAACTTGGGGTCCTGGGTTTGAATCTCGGTGAAGACTGGGATTTTGAATTTCGGGATTTTAAGGGCGCCCCTAAGTCCACCCAACTCTAATGGGTAACTGACTTTAGTTGTGGAAAGTAAAGGCGCTTGGTCGTTGTTCTGACCACACAATACCCTGCTTTTTAACCGTTGGCCATAGAAACAGATGAACTTAACATCATCTGCCTCATAAATCGCAATATCTGAAAGGGAAACTTTACTTTTAACTATACTATATTAATAAGTCAAACAGATGGCAGTGATATAGTCTATCATTTGTTTCCATGAGCTGTTAGAAAGAAAAGCAACCCAAATAGGTAGTTAGGTAGGTAGGTAGGTAGATATAGATATAGATAGATAGATAGATAGATAGATAGATAGATAGATAGATAGATAGATAGATAGATAGATAAATAGATAGATAGATAGATAGATAGATAGATAGATAGATAGATAGATAGATAGATAGATGGATGGATAGATTGATGGATTGATCAATTGATTAAATATAAAGAATAAAAACCCAGATTCTATGTGACCTATGTTTTCAACACTCTATTGTGCTACGGATAAAGCTCTTGGGGGGGGGGGGGGGAGGATAGGGAGACGGGGACAGGCGTTCACAGACGTTGTCTATGTTGACCGAGACACAGGGTCAATAAAAGACAGACAACGACTTCAAAGATTACGTGTCGAAGTATAATACTATGCGATTAAGTCAACTATTTGGTTCATTTACGCTGGTGTATGTATGTGCATATTGCATTTCAAAACGAGACGAACGGTCCAGGTCGAGACTTCTCATTACTTAATTACCCAGTCAGATTCCCCCGAGAGTCAGTGAACTGT
>JADKLZ010000728.1:20463335-20487287 GCA_021533235.1 Biomphalaria straminea
TTTTTTTTTTTTTTTGGTATTTATGCTTTGTGCTTGGTTAATTTGTTTTCTGGGCTAAGTGGTTAAAAATGACTACAATCAACAAAATGTACCATTACGAAAAAGAACAGGAATCACTTTTCCCTCCAAACCTAACATTAAGTTGCACAACGAAATGCTTAACACTTACCAAACATATTTTATAGCAAAGTTCTCTCATATCTCCTCTGTGTTCTTGCAGTTGGTAACACTCGACAACAAGCTATAAGCCACTGTTTCCGAGTCTCCCTATGCACTTGTGACGACTAAAATCGTAGTTTAGTTTTAATTGAGCAGTCAAAGAATGTTGCGCACCAACAGACCTAGTTGATTGATTGGATTCGAGGTTATAGAGGTCTTGCGTATAATCTTCGAGAGAACTGGCGGATCTAGAATCCACTGCAAAGCTCGTCTCGTTTATTACTCAATGAGTCCAAAGTGGAAGTTGAGAAAAACGAAGAAGAATAAAATAAAATAATCTAAATCCTATTAGAAAAATAAAGTTAATAATATATTTTGAATATTACCTGACTAAAAAAATATATATCCTGCACCGCAGGCGAAAAATACAAATTGTTATTGATTTCAAAAACAAATCTTTAAAAAAAAGGTCATAAGGTTATTCGTTGACAATATGCCAAAGTTCCCTGGAAAAGTCTAAAGCAATGAAAGCTTTTTATGTCAATAGAAATCATTCACGTCATTTTTAGCAGCCCCCGTAAGGGGAAAAGCCGCTATTAGGTTTGTGCAAAATGTCCGTCTGTCCGTCTGTCACACTCAGGGCGCCAAAACTAGAAGAGATACGAAAAATATTTTTTCACCATTAAATGCGGCTTGAAAAGTTTAGGTGCAACGGCTACTTTTAGTTTTCTAAAAGCAAACCGTTTAATTTATAAAAATTATTATGTAAGCGATTTTTTAATAATAAAACACCAATTGTGAAGCAATTACGTAAATCTAAGGGAGGAAATGTTACTATATGAAATGCTCTTGGCATGTAGATATCACGCACATTTTTTTAAATGAACTTTTAGCAGCGACTTTCTTGTACTAGCGTAAAGCCCGGCAATTACATTAATTCTAAACTAATTTCTTAAACTTTTTAAAAAATCAGATTTTTAAAAAAAAATTGTTTAGTGCCCCCATTAGAATGAAAGAAGCATATTTTTTGTGCGTTTTGTATGTTGGTTGGTCTGTCCGTCACGGTTAGATAAAAAACAACACTAAAGGCTTTTAAAAATATGATTTAACCTTTACTGTTCTTTCAGAAATATTGCGATAGTTTAAGGATGGGAGCATTCAGGAATTGAGCCAGGGACCAACGATAAATCCGAACTAAAGTCTAGTGCGCAAACATCAAGATAAGGCAGGTTTATACCGTGCGCGCCATCCTACGTCGTCCAGCGAGAAGTTAAATATTTTCAACTTAGAAGGAACATCCGAAACATTTTGCGATTAGGTGGATCTGACAGGGATCTGACTCCGACGGAGGCCGCCTCTGAGTTTGTGTATCACACAAACTCTCTTTGTAATCTTGTTTTTTAATTGTACAAGACTCACTGGCCTCAATAATAACTTTCTGTTTCTGTCTCTTATTCTAAAGTGTGTAAAGAAACAAAAAAGTTTTTTATTCGAACTGAAAGCAGAATAGAAAAAGGGGGGGGGGGAGGAGAAATATAAAATTAAATGGTTGCCCTCCTTCAGCCGCAGGACTAGGATCATACTGAAACGAGGCCAAAATCCCAGCATTGCTCTGTGTCTTGACTACATCTTTTATTGATTTCAGGCTCTGTCAGAACTCGGGATGATCACTACAATTGGTGACGTCATTGCAGAGATCATCAAGTCAGTTGGACCAGAGCACCGGCTACTTCTGGCCATCGTGGTCATCACTTGGATCTCAGCGATAGCGTCCAGCTTTATAGACAACATTCCTTACACCACAGCTATGGTGAATATGTGTTGTTGTTTTTTCTGTTTACATGTTTTGCTATTTTATTTGTGATACGTCTGATCAGGATTGACCTCAATAACAACTAAGGTGTTTAGGGTAATTGAGAATTTTTATTAAGATGCAATGTAAGTACTTTTTGACCATGACTCATGCACTGTCTTGCTGATAACTATTACAAAGTTGTTTTTTTTTTATGCCGTCCTCTTCAAATAAAAAAAAATAAAATGACACAGCTGGTGAACCATACTTTCTCAATGTCATCCAGTTGGCTCATACAGAAATACTTGTATACTTGAAATAGTACTTGAATAAAGCGAGGAACAATCCACGCAGTTGTATGGCTATAAGACAAAGTGAAACAGATTAAAAGAAGCTTAGAGCAGCATCAACACCAATACTCAATAAAAAGGGGGAGTGGAGGGAGCTGTCCATACTGTCACATTACTGTCCGAGATGCTAAAACTGTGCATGAATTTTTAATGATTTAACTCTTTCTCTACGTAATTACTCACCATATTATGATGGAATCAACGTTGGTATCGTCAGTTAGGAGAGAAGGAGTTAATTGCTTACAGTGTTTACATAATAAGTTTATTGAAAAAGTCAGCCCTTTATTTTTGAGTATTTAGGGGCCTAATGTCAAAGCAAGCGCCATTTTTCTTAAAAGCAAGTTTGTATTACATTGTTTGTATTACACTGTTTGTATTAGATTGTTTATTTTATTATTCCTTTAGCACGTTTTAGATGTTTTGGATATCCATTAAACTTTTCTACCGTGTTACGAGACGTGTTGGTCTCCGTGCTCATCTGAGTGTTAGTTCGAAAGACAAAAACAAATTGGGCAATAATATACTTTGGATAACAGAGTTGAAGAAAGGGAGAAAATCCATACAATTTTAATAAATAGCATTTAATGTAGGTTGTTGTTCCTTTCAGGTGCCAGTCCTACAACATTTGAGTGAAGACAAAGATCTACAACTACCATTAATTCCGTTAGTTACCTCCCTTGCTTTTGGCGCATGTCTTGGCGGTAAACAAAATATATATTTAAAAAAAATAATTTATAATCCAGGCTGCATTCTAAATTGCATTGTTTTCTTGATCATTGAGATTTAACTTTCTAATTTACATCTTACCTTAAACTGACGATTACATTATATGAGATGTTTTATTTGTGAAACACCAACCGTGGATTAACATAATACTCTTCCAAAGGTAATGGTACCCTGATCGGTGCTTCGTGCAATGTCGTCTGCGCTGGTATTGCAGAACAACATGGCTACGGCTTTACTTTCTGGGAGTTTTTCAAGTAAGTTCATTGGCCAGTTTTCTTTGCATTATGTTCTTATTTATTTTAAATCTAAAGACTAAAGAGAATCGATATGTTTGGCTGAGACATGAACCGCATGGCAAACTAATAGGGAAAAGGGGGTGGGGACTCGAGTTGGACTACCGATGTAAACCAGAAATTCCTAAGACTCCAGCTCCAATGGAGGCGCGGTGGCTGAGCGGTAAAGCGCTTTGCCTCTGAACCGGGGGTCCCGGGTTTGAATCCTGGTAAAGGCTGGGATTTTTATTTTCGGGATCTTCGGGTGCCTCTGAGTCCATCCAGCTCTGATGGGTACCTGACATTAGTTGGGGAAAAGTAAAGGCGGTTGGTCGTTGTGCTGGCCACATGACACCCTCGTTAACCGTAGGCCACAGAATCAGATGACCTTTACATCATATGCCCTATAGACCACAAGGTCTGAAAGGGGAACTTTACTAGCTCCAATGTGTTCGTTGAGTGCCCTAAGGCAACAAATAAATCTTCTTACAGCCCTTCCCCTGTTGTTGCAGGTCGTTGACTTGTAGCACCAAACTGCTGGTAGACAACTATATACGCTGTGGGTTAATACATCTTAACTAATAAAACTTCAAATAACTTGATTAACTTCCTTGTGAACAAAACGAAATATAACTTTGATTGTAATAGAAACAAAATCAAGTTGATATGAGATAAAAATTTAATGTAGTAGACTTAAGTAATAATATTTCTTAAACAAATCTAACTCACTACAATAACACAAGCTTTCATTCTCACGTTCTGCAGTCGTTTCCTAACTAAAACCAATGACGACTGTGCCATCTAACTTGCATCATTCACAACCAATCGATAACCTCTTCCCACCGTCTCGATAGAAACACACACATACCATGACACCCGCCTGAATAACCTACTCATTGTAGAAACAAGACGACTGCTGAGTTTAACCCGGAAGTGCTCCATTTACGTTTCACCCCCCCCCCGAGAATTAAGTTTCACAAACATTTAGAATTTAGAATTTTAAGTTTAAAAACAAAAATAAAAATCTTGCAAAATAAAAATTCTCAATCTTTTAATCTCGGCGACCCTTTTTTTACAATCCCCCAGTCTACCGCGACCCACCCCCCCGCACACACACATTGGAAAATAATGAATAGACAAAATACAATCCTTGTTTTCGATGCTCTTAGGCGACCCTTGACAAATCGTCAATCGACACCCAAAGGTGCCGCAAACCACAGGTTGAGAACCCCTGCCTTCGAATATGAATGAATAATTTGTTGTTCTCATGGCTTCAAATTAAATATAACGCCTCAGTTGTGGTAGCCACTTTTATTTGAACCTAAAATATTCATTCTTAGATCGAAAAAAAAAAAAGTTTATGTTCAGATAACAATTAAAAATAAGATAGTTTCTCCAGATAACAATTAGAAATAAGATAGCTTCTCCAGATTTTAATTAGATATAAGATAGCTTTTCCAGATAACAATAAGATATAAGCTTCTCCAGATAGCAATTAGATATAAGATAGTTTGGTGGGTATAAGTATGTTCACATTTCTTTGTTCTCATTACAGAATCGGTTTCCCCATGATGCTAGTGACCACACTAGCTGCCACCTGCTATATTTTATTGTGTCATAGTGTCATTCACTGGAACAATGTGTGACACACGTGACAGTCCGTTCTGCTGATAGTATTGACTGTGATGTCTTAAATAGCAACCATTGTGGTGTGGTTGCTTTCTCAACACTTGAATCAGGTTCCAGTTATGAAAACATTGTAGATTTCGTTAATACGAAAGTAATGTTGCATTCAATCCAATGTCTCGATGTATATACCAACTTATGTTTCAAGTGAGCAGGACAAAGACTCTTGTATGGACCCAAACAGCAATTACATTCTCCTTCTGTTATGCAGATGTAAAAAAAAACATTAACATGATATTTCACACATTTCCACTTTTCCTCAAACACTTTGTTGCTTATATTTGAATGTATTTATGTGTTCAATTCAATGTATTTTGTAGGTTTAAACAAATGATATTAATTCAAAGCTCTCTCGCAATCTGTTGTGTTCATGTTTACATCAGTATCCACACTTTGTAACTCACGTGTATCGTCAATGACTTGTGTTAAAAATGTGTCAACATGTCCATATTTATTCCATTATTTTCGTACCCATATTCACATTCACCAATATTCACATTCACAATCACCCATATTCATTCACGAAAGACTTATTATTAAATTGTGTCAACATGTCAATATTTATTCCATAACTTATATTCATATTACATTCACTCATCTTTACAATCACTCATATTCACATTGTGCAAGAGCATTATATTTTTAAATATTTTAAAGCATTTACGTTGCTATTTTGTAATTTTCAAAGTAACACTATTTGTTGAATGATTTCACTGAAGCTAACAAAAAATGACTAGATGACATTGTGATTCAATCTATGTGCAGCGCCTCGTGACATGTACTTAATGTATCTAGAGACAGTAACGTTTATATGAATACAACTCGTAGCTGCATGTCGCGGTCACAACGTGGCAATGAGCTATTGGTCTCAACTACCCACAGGTTGTGACGTAACAGGTAAATAGTGAGGCCTATTAGAACGAATGATATCGAGTCTCGATTGTACTGTTTACACTCGGATAACTACGAAGACTGAGGCACTGTGTAAACCTTCATTGAAATGGCATTATTTCATTTCTTAAACTCTCTTACATGTCTCATTGAGCCTCCACCTCCACAAAGTAAAATAAAAACAACTTTTAACACTATCAAATGATTGACGAAACAATGAAATTATAAATTGACACTGAATACTAACACTTATATTGTTTGTTTGTTTGTTTTTTATAAATTGCATTTCAGAGTAAATTTAACAATAATAAATTACACAAGGCTTTAAATAAATCTCTCAAAAATAAACATTTAGACAATTCAGAACTAATTTTTATAGTCTTTAAAAATTTGACCTATATCGGTGACCCAATGTCAAAATCAAATAGAGTCTTAAGATGATCAAAGAAGAGTCCCACTGTATATGTATTGTAAATATCTCATTAGTGACTATTTGCGAGCACGTTAAGACAAAATAAATCATGCGTGACCTGGCTGAACACACACAATTTATTTGTAGGAGTAAATTTTGTGAAACACACACACACACACACACGACATCAGCAAGCAAGAGGACCCTCCTGTGTGCTGTAAATGAATTCATCCACAACAATTGAATTCAACATGAATGACACAAGATTTTTTTTTGTAAGGAACAGCTAGTTTTTGAAAGACTTTTTAAAAAATTCTACCTTATATAGATACAGAGATTACATAGAGAGAGATATTTCATTCAGTTTTAAACGAAACTGCATAGTAAAAATGTTTTTAAAATGACGGGGCCTTGCTATAGTTGCGTCATAAACCTACTGTATCTTAAGACAATAATAACAGAATTTATATGCATCATAAGATTCTTTTTTCATCGGATTTATTACCAAAAATGAAAGTTAAATGTTGTAGGTAGGCAGGATGGAGTAAAGTCTTTCCACTCCTTTTTTCATGCCAGACTTGAGGTTCTGTTGGTCCAGAGATGTTCTCATGTGCTGGTCGTACTGGTGGTTCAGGTAGCCCGTGGTGTTCAGGTGCGTCACCAGTTTGCTGGGGCTCACGCTACGTACGATCTTCTCCATGTTCTGAAGGTGTAAAGCTTTCATGATCTCGACACTGGTGGTTGGCTCTTGGTGCGGTAGGGTTGCTCGCACAGCTGGTGGAATGTTAACAATATGTTGGTGTAGTGTCGTGACTTATCAAGCTTCTATTACATACACTATTAGACATAGAAGGTTAGGAGAAGACATGTTTGGTTTACAACATTTTCCAGTTAATGACCCGGAAGTGATGTTATTTATTAGTAACGAGAATAATAATATATACATTCGTATAATAACATAATAATAATAATATACCACAGTTGGTTAGAGTCATTAAACAAATATGAAGATTCTTATTATAAAGTAATCTAAGATTCTAGGAAGTAGCTGGTACATATATTGCTTGAGAACGAATGAAGTCAAGAAGAAAAATATACTCTAATATTGAAACGTAAAATCCCCGGCTACTCTTGTATAATCATTGTGCCAGGAGACTTACGTATTGAGATTAGATTGTATTAACAAGCATCACAGCTACTGGAAACTGAAAGTACGTTTAAAGATGTTCAATCTTTTTTAAGTTACTAAATACTTATGGGGAAGCATCATGAACAAGTCCAGGTAAGGTGATACTGGGTTTAGCTGTGCTGCAAAGAAGCCGTTAGTTATCCCTAGATCGAGGTAACAAAATATACATTGATGAGATGTCTTTAAAAAAAAATAAGTTGAAAGCTATTTGCTACCATCTGATCTTCTCTGTAGTACTTACGCCTGTGGGATTTGTATAGCATATGCGGGGCACCTTTTTTTTTAAACCTCGCTGAAAAAAAAGATCGCTTTTGACATGTGGTCATTCCCTTTGCGAGAGAAGTGTCCGACCCAGCGCAGATGCCGAACAAAAAGTAGTGCTTCTGAGAGCCAAAAGAAAATCCCTTGTAGAAGACAGACGATGAAAATAGAATTTAAACTCAACACCTCCCCTTCAAGGTAAACAATGAGTTAGTTTCCATTAGATATGTGATAAAATATGCAGGTTGCATCTGAGTCTCCGTTATCACATAAAATACTGCACTTATCCTTAGACTCGAAGACAAGGCCTTATATTAGAACCAAAGTTAATAAAGCGTCACCACCCCAACCCCAAAATTACTGTTATAGTTCTAAAATATTAGGGGAGTTAAGTAAGCTTAATATAATAATTCGGGCACCATGACTTTCCATCATTCCTCCTCTCTTATTTACAAACAACACTTCCTTCAAAGGAGAAACGATCTTGAACTGTACCTTGGGGAATACCATCCTCCTCTTCATCCTCCTCCTCATCGTACTGACATTCCCCCTTGACAGACTCCAAGCCATCCTTTCCAGTACTTTCAAAGCCAGTGTTAAACGCCTCCAAATCTTCAGGAAGGTCCAACCTGTAGCTGGGTAAGGACGAGGCTTGTTCTAGATTTCAAACAAGAATGGCAATTTAAAAAAACACACATCTTCTTAGTGTATTTGCATTAGGTACGTGATGGATAAATGATCAGCCTCCCATCGTAAGGCTGAAAGTCGAGTCGTTTTGGAGACAAAGGCCTTCATACTGTAATGTGACGGTACATAGTAAAAACTTGAAGGTTTCAATTCAATTAGCATTTTTTTTAATTTGAAGTTTTTGAGGTTTAAACCTTAAGAGAATAGACTTTTTACTTTCTATAATATAGTCATTTTGTTCTAGCCACACAATCCCCTTATTAACCGAACCGTTGGATGAAAAACAGAGGAGATTAGCTTTCTCAGCCCTAGGATCCTTTAAATCTTGACGAGGAATTTTACTCCCCCCCCCCCCCCAAAAAAAAAAATTTCTTATTTTGTATATTTACATAAAACTGCAAATTTGAAGCCTGTAGATTTATGCGGAACTAAAAAAGAATGGTCTTTACTGAATCCACATGACACGTTGGATAGATCCAAGCTGGTCTATCCAGACCGAGGTGAAGAAACGGCGCTGATGGCGGGTGATTTTTTTTGGTTGAAATTTAGAACATGATTTGTATGTTTATGTGTTCACATCGTGGGCAACTCATACTATAAGGGCAATAACTCTCAAGCCTTATTTCTTAAGACGCAAAGAAGTTAGGGATATTTTTTCAGAATCCAAAAAAAAAAAAAATATTTTAAAATATGTAGATCAGAACACACACATAGACACGTACTTGGGGGTACTATTGTTGTCTTTTCAAGACTTCACATCATCTTTCTTAGGCCAGTTATTTCTCAATGATTCGTAAAGCCGTTCCAATCTTTGATAAAAACCACCCATAATTTTATTTGGCTTTCTTCATTCCCCATTACACTTACAACTGAATCATGTCATAGCCATGTAACAGCCATGTAAGAGTGTTGGTAAAATGAAATTTCTAGGATTCGTCACAAATCAAGAGACAATCACACCACACTTGTAGTCTATGATCTTTTCTTTTATTCTTTCATGATCCAGAACAAGCTGTAACCATCCTTGTTGTTGGGCTAGAAAGATTTTCATCACTAGGTAGCCCATTGTTCTTAAAAATAACTCTACCCTACTCTACCCTTATTTTCTAAACTTAACGCTATATTGTAAATTTGTTCCTGAGGCTAAACGTTTCTAGTGCTTATTTGCTAAACTTTAAGAAAGCATTTGATAGTGTCCACCGAGAATCACTTTGGAAAATAGCTAGAGAATACGGCATCCCAGAAAAATTTGTCCAGATCCTATGACACCTATACAGTCAGTCTAGTTGCTGCATTAAAACAGAAGGAGGAACAACAGAGTTTTTTAGCATCGAGACAGGTGTGAGACAGGGGTGCATCTTATCTCCCTTCCTTTTCCTCCTAGCCATCGACTACATAATGAGGAAAGCAATGAACCAGACTGCCTTTGGTATTCCATGGTGTGAACAAAACCGAATGACGGACTTGGACTTCTCCGATGACGTTGCACTACTCGGGGCTACAAATAAAAGTATACAAGAAATGACGGAGAGCCTAGATAGAGAGGCACACAAAATAGGCCTCCGCATAAACTTGGATAAGACAAAAATTTTGCGAGTGGGATATCAGGCAAAGGGTGCCCCTGTCAGACTTGGCGAGTCAAGGCTTGAAGAGCTGGACAAGTTCACTTACCTTGGCAGCATCATAACAAATGATGGGGATGCATACCATGATGTAGCCGAATAGGAAAGGCAGGGAGCATTTTCCAAAGGTTGCAGCCTATTTGGACAAGCCAAGCCATTGGACTCGAGACAAAAATGCACCTTCTCAACACAATTGTCATTCCAACTGCATCATATGCATGTGAGACATGGAAGTCATCTGTCAAAATTGAGAAGAGGCTAAATGTGGCTCAACAAAAATGGCTGAGACGGATTCTGAGAGTCAGTTACACAGACCGGGTCTCAAACAAGGAAATCCTATGCCGAACTGGGAGTCGAACACTCAGTGAGGTTGTGACAGAACGTCGCATGAGGTATGCGGGACATGTTCTACGACAAAATGAACTACGCATACCAAGAATTGCGATGACATGGAGGCCAATACGAGGAAAACGCAAACAGGGACGTCCTCGTATAACTTGGCGTCATACCTTCATGGAGGACAGTGGACACCAGATGGGAGGAGGCTTCAGACATTGCCAATGAGAGATCTTTATGGAGACAGCTTGCCGCCCAATGCGCCGAACGGCGCGGGAGGACCTAAGTCTAAGTCTAAGTCTAATTTGCTAAACTCAAGTGCTGGACTAATATTCTAAAGTAATGTTCTAACTCTTGTGCTAAACTCATAGGCTAAGTAAAACAATAAATACTTAACTAAAGAGTTCAGGTTAACTTTTCTTGCTTTTGAAGCAAAAAGAGTTTCCGTTTGAGACATGAGTCCGTTCTAATTGACTAATGATGGACTCACTTTGCAAAGTTTTCCTCAGCGCAGTCAACACTTCGTTATGGAGCTCTCTGTAAGGATCTGGCTTTTTGTAAGGCAGCTCACTCGGCTTATCAGATGTTGAACCTAAATATAGGTGGCAGATCTTACACACTACAGATAATAATTTAATACTTAAATTCAGGGTTTCTTCCCTAAGGAACTTTTTCGAATGGTACAAATGTGCTTCCGGTTTTAACATGAAAAGTTCTGAAATATATTTTTCCATTTTCCACCTTTTTTTATGGAGATGAGAGGGAGGGTACTCAGAGTTACGAAAATTATTGAAGGGGTATGCATCGTGATTTAAATATTCCTTGACGATTGGTGGATCCGATGGGGGCTGCCTCTGAGTTTGTCTTTGTTAACATTTTTTATTTATTTTTTTTTCCTTTCTAATTTATATACTATGCATTCTTATCTTATATAATACAGACGTTACTTCAAAAAAAAAAAAAGAAGATTACTTCCTACGCGTCATGCATCTAGTCGTGCGTGTAAACCAATGAATCAATTTCTGACAAATCACTGTTTTTTCTGGCTAGCTCAGGCAACCCATTCCATGCTCTAATAGTGCTAGGGAAGAAGGAGCAATTGTACACGTTTTTCCTAGCATATGTAATGAGAAATGTGCCTTGATCTTTGTGTCTTTCTGAGTATTTTATTAGATTTTGTTTTTGAAAAATATGGTTCAATGTTTTATGTATCAGTGCTAATTTACTTTTGGGTCTTCTCTCCTGAAGGCTTTCTAAATTTAGAAATATTACTAAAAGTGTTACTCTAGTCAAATGTGACTATTCGTTTGTTATGAAAATATGTAGCCTTTTCACTTTATATGTGCAAGGGAAAGTTTTGACCATTTAAAGGTATCCGCCGGTCAAAAAGGCTGACCCTGAGCTAAAGAGCAATAGTGCCAATAGAAACTTACCGTACGATAGATACGTAGAGCTATGAGCTAAAGGGCTGAGGTAAAACTGCTGTGCACACTTCGGGGGTCCAAGGCTCTTACACCGGGGCTTCCTTCTAATCGCAGGAGACTCCCTGTCAGTGTCTGAGGACCGTCGCTTGCAGTTTAAAGCTTTCTTCAAGGGTTTAGTGGTAAGGTTGAGACTTCGGAAAGTCTGCGACAAACCAGGCTTGATGCCATCTTGCAAATCTAGGCATCCTTGTTGCGCTGCAGCCTTCTTTCGTTTTGATGACATTAACTAGAGATGGGCTAGCTCGATCAGGACACCAACACCCAAGCATGTAGATCTACCTTGTTTTTCCATTTATCTTCCAAAATTACTTTTAGTGATATCTCTTGTTTTTCATTTGTAATATCATGTAGACATAGGATGTGACGCAATTTTACAAACTTGTCGATGAGAGTTGCGTTTCTTGTGTTTTTTTTAAATATTATTTCGTTCATTACATTTTTGGATTTTCTTATTTGTTTCACATATTTTCAGCTATGGTGGAACAAAAAATAGCTGGGTAAATTTTTTGTGCAAAAGGTGTATGGAATATAATAAGTCTTTTCTTCGAGCCCAAAGATGAATGAGGAATGCAGTATTTCCCGTGGAAACGCAGTCCCAGCTGTGACCTACATAATTTGCCACATCCATGGCAAACACAACCATAGTCCTCCGGTGGTCGATTATCTTTTCGCTGTCTAAGTCTGTCCTTCAGTGGATTTTCGTTTGGTCTGAAATGTGTATCCCGTGGCCTTTGTAACTGACCTTCAGCTGTCTCGTTCTGAAGCCGCATGCAACTAGGTGCTCTCTTCTTAGTCAGCTAAAGCAAGTTGGCGCCTAAGCTAGTCTTTAACGCGTTTCCGTGGGTCACCTCTGTTAAGTTGATTACCTTTTAGCTCCCACCAAAAAGACTGCTTTTGGCATACGTATGGACTATAGGAAATGTTGATAAGTTTTTAACATCGAAGAAAGAATCAAATTTTCTAAGCTTATTCGTTTTAAGTCCAAACTAATTTCAATTTAAAGACAGTCTTTGACTTTTTGAAGGCGCGGTGGCTGAGCGGTAAAGTGCTTGGCTTCCGAAACGGGTTCCCATGTTCAAATCCTGGTGAAGACTAGTATTTTTCATTTCGGAATCTGAGTCCAACCAGCTCTAAATGGGTACCTGACATCAGTTGGGGAAAAGTAAAGGTGGTTGGTCGTTGTGAGATGACACCGTCGTAAACCGTAGGCCACAAAAACAGATTACCTTTGCATCTTCTGCCCTAAAGACCACAAGGTCTGAAAGGGGAACTAACTTAATTTTAACAATTTGATTTATGCTCTATGAAGTGGCGATATTTTTAAGTGATTAAAAAAAAAAGCTCGTGAGAATAATTGCTGGTAATAGTATTTCGCCTGCAAGTTACTTTGCCTCACCGTGGCGCCGGCGTGGAAACGGCTCACTAGGGGAGGTGAGTAAGGCGAAAAAGTAACAAACAGGACCCGCGTGGGGGTGCCTACGGGAAAGACGAGAGTCTGCCCATTGCGCTGTAGCGGGGTTGTAAGAAAGCTCCCACAAACCGTCACCTAATCCATGCGCTGTTCCTCAAGGGACCGTCTCATAAATGGCGAATCCCGCACAGTCAGCTTGGTATAATGAAGGAACATGGTGGTGGCCCCCGGTACTACTTGGCCTTCGGCCATGATTGCTAGTCTATGCGTCGGAGTGTCATTAGTATTGGAAATAACAATGCCCTATAGACATTGACTTGGGTCCCTCCCAGACAGGCCTGTGGTCCGCAGATTTGTTTTTTTTTTACTGTTTGATTTTTTGTTCTCGGATGAGAGTCAGGCAGGTTTTTTTTCAAACTTAGTGCTCGAAGAGCTACGGCTCAGCACTTAACTTAACACTTAACTCATTCATCCAGCGGTAATAGTTTTTTTTATATTGTTTGACATTGTTTGGTTTATCATAAACATCCATCATTTAGAATCTTCTTCGTTCTCATTGTTATGTTGGAGGGTTCAGATAACTACACCAATATATGAGATGAATTGCGCAGTGGTTTCCAAATCAGAAAGCTCTCCATTTAGTTTTCTTTCTATTGGGGGTGTTTTGGGGCCAGTGACTTATGCGGGCCTCTTGGTAAAGAGCGCAGTGTTGGAGGACGTGGTCGGCATTCTCTGGTGACACTCCACAAGGGCAGATGTCACTGGTTCCAATTTTGAGCTTCTGATTTAGAATCTAAATGAATTAGAATTTCCCTTTCTATTTCTACGTTGATGATGTTAAAATGACCAAGAAGTATCCTCAGCAATCTATTTTTTTAAACATTGTTTTTATCTATTAGATATACTTGAAATTGTTTTACCTAATTTTGTACATTCTGTTAACTGGGAACGCTGAATTACATTACAACCTGCTTGGCTTAAATCATTAAATGTAGAAAGATAACTTTGTTGACAATTAGTCAATGACAAGAAACATAAACAAAGAAATATAACTCTTGTTATAGATAGATCTACACATTACAGTTTATAGCGGCCCTGTAAGGGGCTTTTCCGCTATTACTTATGAGTAAAATGTCCGTTTGTCCGCTTGTCGTATCCTAATCTCAAAAACTAGAAGATAAAAGAAAAATCATATTTCACCAAACTTTATTTTTTGTTGTTGTTTTTTTTTTGTTTATTGAAAATGCCTGGAAAAATTAATTTAAAAAAAAAAAGGCATCGCAACTACACTTTGTCTGCCACAAAGCGTAGTGAAATAAATTTTTTTCAGTTCTTTTCCAGTTTTTGAGATATGAGAATAACAGACGGGCAGACGGACATTTTACACAAAACTAATAGCGGCTTTTCTCATTACGGGGGCCGCTATAAAAAAAAAAGTTAAGTGCCAACTAAAAGCAGACTAATGTGTTTGATATTTAACATGCAAATCCTCAATCTAATGACGCGTAGGACGTAATCATCTTTTTCTTGGTTGTAACGTCTGTATTATATAAGATAGGATAAAACATAAGTAGTCAAATGAGCAGTCTATGCCGTAATCTCTTTAGCATAAATAATTATACATGTAGGGTATGTGTGGGGTACGTGTGTGTATGGGCGGGCGCCTGCGTCAATCTTATATCTATCAGATTTTCATAAACTACAACATATTTTATAATTAATTCAACCAGGCCGAGTCTTAAGCCCAGTTTGTCTCGCATGGCTGGTCACGTGACGTTGTGCTCATGTTATTGAATTCATAAAGGTAATGTGTTCTTCACACTAACCGCACCCACTTACGCACACACCCGCTCACCCACATCCATATACACACACAGACTCAGTCTCGCGCACACGCTCAGAATATATTCAACTGAGTGTCGTCATTCAAGAAACATCTGTTGACAACCTTCTGTTAAGTCCGCGACATAGATATTTAGATCAGCGTGTCGGTCTGTCTGGTAAGTCTGCGCTGGGACTAACAGAGTGAATTAAGCAATAAAATGAAGAAACAACTATGGACAATAGACAGGTAACGGTCATATTAGGCATCTGATACTTTTTATACTTCTGAAATTCATTAGAATTTTTTTTTTTGTGAATGTGGGTATCATTTTAGAATCTTTATTTCTGCTGGGTAAAAAAATTTGTTGTGTTTTCTTAAGTTACGGTTGATATTATGTTTTGTAAATAAACTAAAGTCGATTTTAATGTAATTAAATGTGTTGGATTAGGTAATACTTATATTTCTTTTTAAACTTCAAACCAGAATGGTAATACATTTTAAAAAGGGTATATGAATTAAAAACATAAACGTGTTTAATAATAACAATAACAATTATAATAATAGCCATAATAATAATAGTAAACATAATAATAATAATAACAATAATAATAATAACAGTAATTCTGCGATAGGCATATTTTGATCGACAACACTGTAGATTTTAATCACCCTGATCTGCTGCTCATTGATAAAATGGAAATATAGATGGGAGTGTATAGAAGATATTGAACAAAGGGAGGAATATCACAAACATATACTCTAATACTTTTGGTACGTTTGTGGATTATCCTGCAGAAATCGTTCTTACAGGAACAAAAAAAAAACAAGGTTGATGTCATTAAAAATTTTAGACTCTCCCTTTCTTGACAATTTTTTATTGTCTTACTTGAGACCAGGGACACTACTTCCTTATCACCAAGGTGACAATCCCGTCTGTTAGAGTCAGAATTTGGGGAGTTCTGCTTCCGACAATTTCTCTTGATTGACTTTAAGTTACCTCGGTTAGTAAAAAATCAAAGCAGTATAATCTATAAACATATAGCAATCACTGTAGTATACATCTTTGAATTGTTTCTTGTCCTTTTTTTGACTATTGCTCATATATATGCATTTAAAATGTCTCTTTTCCATTTTTTAAATATATGTATCTATATTATTATTATCAGTATCAAATAATGTAGGCTAACTTATAGAAATAAAATTTGCTTACAAAAAAAAAAAGAAAGCCCCAAAAAGAGGCCAATAGCCCGAAAAAGAGGCTGAGCCCAAAATAGAGGCAAAGAAAAGAGGCAAAAGCCCAAGGATCCCTAGGACGTAAACAGCTCGACAATTGATGTCCAAAGCTAAAAAGCTGAGGTTTCCTAAAAAAAAAAAAAAGTTACCAACTCATAATAGAGAAGTGGCAGAAGCGTAGAACATCGGCTTTTCAAGGCAAACATTTAGAGATGAAAGCATGGAAGGTGTATATCTTGACCGCTGGGGCACTACATAAGATCTGTCATTTGTCTTTGATATAATTTCATTCGGATGTTCTTTCTGAAAATATTGAAACCTGCCTAGGTGGATCACTTCGGGGGCTGATTTTAAGTTTGTTTCCACACAAACTTTCTTTGTAACCTCGTTCTGTTAGAATGAAATATTTTCTTAAATGTGCGACAAGAAAGTACATATAAGTACACATAAAACTAACATACTTTCCTTTGCCCCCCCCCCCCCCTTTTTATACTATAGCTTGGCCTTGGTAGAATTTCTTTGTAAATTTCTTAACGAAACTAACAAATTGTTGTGTAGCCTATGCTTAAATGCCCTCAAAACAAAAAGAATAAAAAAACACTCAAACAAATAATAAAACTATAAGATATTTAAAAGAAATAAAATAATATAAAAGTTATTGTAAAGTATAATTTAGAGTTTTAAAACACTGTCGTAATCGTATCGCACAATTAGATGTGTGCATTTTCTGTACAGCTAAAAACACAAATTATCGATCCCACTTCCGATACATCTCTGAAGTTCTGGGGGCATAGACATAAAATATCTTGAGGATATATGAAGACAAAGTTTTCACGAAACAAAACAATAATATGAATAAATAAAGCCAAGGAGAAGGTTTTATTATCAACCAGCTGTTTCTGATAACTTTCTACTGACCGGGCTTGTACTGGCGGATAGTATTGATTACACTGGAGTGGTGAAGTGGGGCGCCAGTTGGGCGGCTTTAATAGGGCTTGAACACATGACGATGTGTTATAGAAGTTAACACCATTCCTATGTCTGTCTGTAGAGTGGACGAGTCACGGTGTGATTAAAGCATGAACGTGATTTACGATTCTAATTGAATGATTGTTAGGGATTTATTACAGGAATCGAGAAATAGATGGCTAGACATAAGAGTGAAAATAAACAAAGTCTACTTGACTTCACAGATTTTACAATGCACTGGGTGCAGTTCCCTGATGGCAGAATTTTAGTTAATGGTGGACATGCTCTTCTAATTTATATTTCTTTTGATAACTTGATTATGATAGAAACTACATTAAGTCTCGATGTCTATGTGTCCCTGGGTTCATCTAAAAATTATGAAACACTACACAATTCGATCAAGACGAAAACATAAACTTTATTGAGGTTCAAAGCATCTATCACAACTGGCCTCTCTCTGACAACAAACACACTTCCTGTCATTCGTGCATATGTAAAAATAGATTATACATTCATACACACATTTATCCGTGACACATGACTATATGCATGATGAGAAGGACGTAATCATCTTCTTTTTTTTTTTTTTTGAAGCAGAAGATAAGATTGTGGTGCTATTTGACGTTTACATCTTCTTTTCTGAAGTGTGTCTTCGTTTGGTGATTTTAAATTTGTAAGAGTTAATTTTAGATGCTTTTTTTTATATATAAAAGTGTATTATGAGCTGTAATGACGTGTTTCATTGACTTTAAAAGAACTCGCTATTTCACATTAATTTCATTAAATTATTTTATTATTATAGCTTTTATATAGCGCTACTTTCATGCTTTTAGCATGCTCAGAGCGCTTTAGTCCAATCTCATTTGTGGACCAGTGGGGGGGGAGGGGGTATCTAGGAGTTGGTTTCCCGTGCTGCCTTTGGGCGCTCAGTAAACACAACTCTGTCCGAGTCGGGTGTCGAACCTCGAGCCCCCTTCTAGGTAGCCAAGCAAGCCAAGCTCAAGCCGCACTTAGCCTCTCGACCAAGCTTCCCACTGCGTACAGAATTGACTATCAAAATCATACTCACTTTCTCTCTCTCTCTCTCTCTCTCTCTCTCTCTCTTTATTTCTCTCTCACTATGTCTGTCTGTCTCTCTCTCTTTCTCTCTCTCTCTTTATTTCTCTCTCACTATGTCTGTCTGTCTCTCTCTCTTTCTCTCTCTCTCTTTATTTCTCTCTCACTATGTCTGTCTGTCTGTCTCTCTTTCTCTCTCTCTCTTTATTTCTCTCTCACTATGTCTCTCTCTCTTTCTCTCTGGTATGGCATACTAAAACGTAAAAAAAGTTTATTATATACGGATGATCCCTATTTCCTAGTTACGTTATGGGCACAGACAATTCCCTATTTCGTTATAATCATGGATGACCTCGAACATTTTAGAGGTATGGATATCCCCATTATTGTTTTTAGGCGTAGTTGACCTATGGATTGTTCAGCCTTGTGCCCAGTATTTCTTTTTTTTTTTTAGTAAAAAAAGTAACTCATCATCTTGACGTTTTAATGTCCAACTGGCAACATTTGAAAATGCCTAAAAAATGTGTCAAATTCATGTAAATGTCACAATATTGTTATGAAATTAATATGTCACAACAGGATAAATAAGAGTGATATTTTAAATGTTATACCAACTTTTTTCTCAACCTCTAACCCACTCTGTTTTCTTATAATTAATCTAACTCTTTACTCTAATGCTAATTTCAAAACGTTCCTGAAACCCAATATTATTCCGCTATAAAAACAAATCAAATTAAAGCATACACAAGGCAACCACAAAAGATACGGGACATCTTAAAATTAATGCAAACGTCAACTTTTAAAGTATTTGGACTAGCCCCAGGTAGCCCTCAACACATGAACAACTCAGTCTAAAAGTCTAAAGTCAACCTTTTATGCTCGGCGACCCCTTTTTACAATCCACCACTCTGCTTCCACCCCCCCCCCCCCCCACACACACACATAGCAAGAATAGACAATAACAACGCATATTTTCGATGGTCTTAGGCAACCCTTGGCAAATCGCCAATCGACCCCCAAGGGGGTCGCGACCCACAGGTTGAGAACCCTAGGTCTAGAGAGTGTGTACTAAGAACTTTCGTGACAATCATTAGATCTTGCTTTATCTCTAAAAAAACAACAACTTTTTTTCAGATATTTTCAGCATCTATGACCAGCTCTCAGTCAGGGTTGAGTCTAACTTCTAATACAACCACAGAAGATGTGATATGGGCAGGTACGGGCTAGGGAGTTGAGTAGGCCCTAAGTATATCAAGTAACGTCAGTTGGATTGTATCAATTAACAAAAATATAAATCTATTGTATATTATGTCGAATATCCAGTTATTCATATCACAACACTCAATATTAATTGGTGTCCGTGTATTCAGCAGATCAGGAGACGAGCACAGATTTTATTGAAGCTTTGAAAGATTTAACCAAGGATTCTGAATCAACATTTGAATTTGTGGTCGGCGCTAATGAAATTGTCTGTGGTACATGTAAGAAACGAATTTTTGTTTGTTTTCTTTATGTTTCTTTGATCTATTGATCTCAGTTTCATGAAGTTACCCTGACTTCGTCAGTCTATTATTTGTGAGTTTGGTGAGAGCAAAAGAAGCTGTTGATCTACATCTAAGTAGTTTTGTCTTGAACAAGTAACATGACACAAATGTTTAAAGACAATTCTTCTTTTATAAGTAATTAAAAGTAACAGTGTCCCCTTCAGACCTGAAGATCTATGGGGCAGATGATGTTAAGGTCATTTGTTTCTTTGGCCAGCTTTTAACGAGCAGGGTGTTATGTGGCCAGCACAACGACCAACCGACTTTACTTTTCCCCAACTAAAGTCAGGTACCCATTAGAGTTGGGTGGACTCAGGGGCGCCCTAAAAATCCCAAAATTCAAAAATTCAAAATACCAGTCTTCACTGGGATTCGAACCCAGGACCTCAGGTTCGGAAGCCAAGCGCTTAAGGGGAGGAGGACCACCTGAGTCTATTTTTTTTTATTTCTAATCCAAATGCATTCATATTTGGTATACATAAAGATGTTGTTCATCTAATGTAAAAAATGTAAAAAAAAAAACAACTTTACAAATATTTTGGTTGCCATGGAAACGCCGCCATTTTGGATTTTTGGGGGCAACTTTAGACCGTATCTTCTTAAAAACTATTAGCTTAAAATGAATGAAATAACTTGTATTAGACTCAGAATTTGAATAAGCCTTTTCATTTTTTTTAAATATATTCAAACATATGATGTATATTTTTCTCTAAAATGTAGTTTTTTTGTGACAAAATAATATATTAAAAAATTAAAACAAATATTGAAAAACTGGCTCTATTTGATTGAAGTACAATATCCTGTTAACATGTATTCCAAATTTCAAAAGAATCCATCAATAAACAAGATTACAAAGAGAGTTTGTGTGATACACAAACTCAGAGGCGGACCCCGTCAGAGTCGGATCCCTGTCAGATCCGCATATTTGCAAGATGTTTCGGATGTTCCTTCTAAGTTGAAAATAATTAACTTCTCGCTGGACGACGGAGGATGGCGAGCAGGGTATAAACCTGCCTTATCTTGATGTTTGCGCACTAGACTTTAGTTCGGATATATCGTTGGTCCCTGGCTCAATTCCTGTATGCTCCCATCCTTAAACTATTGCAATATTTCTGAAAGAACAGTAAAGGTTAAATCATATTTTCAAAAGCCTTTAGTGTTTTTTTTCTAACCGTGACGGACAGACCAAACAAAAGGGAAAATGCACAAAAATATGCTTTTTTCATTCTAATGGGGGCACTAAACAATTTTTTTTTTAAATCTGATTTTTTTTTAAATTTAAGAAATTAGTTTAGAATCATGTCATTTCCGGGCTTTACGCTAGTACACGAAAGCCGCTGCTAAAAGTTCATTTAAAAAAATGTGCATGATATCTACGTCAGAAGAATTTTTTATAGTAACATTTCCTCCCTTACATTTACGTAATTGCTTCACAATTGGTGTTTTATTATTAAAAAATCGTTTGCGTAATAATTTTTATAAATTAAACGGTTTGCTTTTAGAAAACTAAAAGTAGCCGTTGCACCTAAACTTTTCTAGCCGCATTTAATGGTGAAATAATATTTTTCATATCTCTTCTAGTTTTGGCACCCTGAGTGTGACAGACGGACAGACGGACATTTTGCACAAACCTAATAGCGGCTTTTTCCCCTTACGGGGGCCGCTAATAAAAAAGTAGATAGAAATTGAAGAAGGTGACCGAAGCAAAAATGTGATTATCGAGAAAAACACCTTAAAAGAAATAAGAGTCTTTTCAAATGATTTCAACAGTATTTTCCATAAGTAGGGCCTGTTTTTGCAATTAATTTTATTTCACCTCAAGCTTAAACTGCTCTCCTTAAATGAAACTGTGTTAAATAGCTTTATTACTCTGTTATACTGATTGAAAAATTTGTTTTTTAGGTCCCATTTTTTGCAAGTTGATGACTATGAAGAGTAATGGAGACATGCAATCACTTTTTAAGTTATACAAAAAATCCTGGGCAAAAGTTCCAACAGATCTAAGGACTGAAAAGTTAATTCTTATAAATGAGTTATATTTTGTTTTGCTATAGTCACTTTTGGGTTAAATCGTCTCATTTGCATTCTGGGTGGTTTCTTTTATAAAGCTGACGAATAATTGTAATAGCGATTACTTTGTTCTTGATAACTAATGAATAGATATTTTAAACAAAAAAAAAAGTAATTAATTATTAACTAGCAGCTTTTCCTCCCCCTCCCCGAAATAAATCTTAGTTACGCCTTTGTAATAAATCTAATCAGCTTATTAAAATTCTAGTTTGGTGATACAGATCCAGGCTTACAGACATACAAAAGACTGTAGTCTAGACTGAATTTGTTAAAAGACGGTGCACACAAATGTTCCTGAATGTTCATTTATTATTGAACTCTTTTGTGAATACACGCGGGAATACCTGTTGATGTGATCGAGATCTCCAGAAAAAAAAATTATTTGAATATATTTTGAAAAATTATAACAGTCAAGCTAGAGTTTGTGTGGCCAATTAAATGTTGTTGTTTTCAAAAGATATACATAAGATTTCAAGGAAAAATTGTTGGATAAAGTATCAATTATAAAAGTACTTTTTTATTTTAAATAATTTAGTCTAATTTATTATCAGAATGTATATTGAATTGACCATTCTTTTTTTTTTGTTGACAGTGATAGTCAATGTGTTCCTGGCTTGTCTCATGGTATTTTGTGTTGTCGAGGCGGGTACAGGTGAGTCTCGCTGCTATGACCTTTGCTTGTTATCAAGTCGTGTCGGCAATTTGGTTCTTTGGTTCTTGTAATAATGTTGTAGATTTGTCCTTTATAAAGTGGTACAAGGTATCAAAGGTCATATACCCTGTTAAACCGAGACCATTCGTTACAGTAGGCTTCAACACTGAACTGTGACGTGGCATACTGTGGTCAGGGGAGACCAATAGCCCCGGTCTGGCACAGGTCCGTGCGACTAGGCAACTTAAAAAGAGATAGGATACCACTTCAGATACACATATGACCAGATGGACACACGGCACTACCCATCCTTGGATTAGTAAAAAAAGTAAAGTGTCCCCTTCAGACCTTGCGATCTATGGGGCAGATGATGTTAAGGTCATCTGTTTCTTTGGCCAACGGTTAACGAGCAGGGTGTCATGTGGCCAGCACAACGACCAACCGCATTTACTTTCCCCAACTAAAGTCAGGTACCCATTAGAGTTGGGTGGACTCAGGGGCGCCCTAAAATCCCGAAATCTAAAATCCCAGTCTTCACCGGGATTCGAACCCAGGACCCCAGGTTCGGAAGCCAAGCGCTTAACCATTCGACCACCGCGCCCCCCATCCTTGGATTAGGTTGAATTTAAAACAATTATTTATAGTCCATGACAATTCATAAATCAATTTAAAAAAAACTAGTGTTAATTAATTATTTCTTATTAAAAAGAAAAAGGGAGTTAAAACTTGATGTCTTGAGAGATATGACAGTGATTTCGCGTTTCTTCCCAGGAGATAAGCTTTGATTTTAAAAGTAAATTTTTATGTATTTTTTCTTACTACTTCTATTTTAATGTTACACTCAACTTTCTAGACCAGTGTTTCCAAAACTGTGTTCCGCAGAGCACTAGTGTTACATGAGGCCTGAATAAATGTTTCATGGACTATTGGAATAATTGACTAGTAGGCCATCATGTGAATCAATTCTAAACACAATCAATGAAAGTGTTCCTCTAAATACCCAGAATGTGGGTAGTGTTCCGTTTAGGATTTTTTTTTAGAAATACTGTTCTAGATTATTTGGAAAAGGGTTAGACATCATGTCATCATCATATGATATATTCTAGGCTCACGGGTATCTTACTACACTTCTGCTTCAGAGTCACTGATAACGTTTGCATGTCTTAACAGGTGTCAAATATTTATCAGAGTGCCCGGAGAATCCTAACATTCCAGTCTTCCTGTTTGTTGGCGGATGTTTTGGTACACTGAAGACCATCCACACTATGTACGGCAACTACAAGGTGAACAAACACAGTCAGAATAGCATGACATCACACAGGTAA
>JADKLZ010000728.1:20487297-20503192 GCA_021533235.1 Biomphalaria straminea
TATATATATGTGTGTAGCTACAAGTTGATTTACTGTTTCAGATCTGATGAGATTGTGGACATAACACTCAATGTCTTCCTACTTGTTTGGCAAGGTGTGGGCACCTACTGGACATTTTCTGTATGGTATCCACTCGGCGAGGAGCCGCTGGACGCTGACCCCAGGCAGTGGTGTAATCAAGAGCTTTACTTCTTCGCTGTTGTCCAGTGTGGTCTGGTCAGCTTTCTCATCGCCATCCTGGTCCTGATGCATTGCGGCTTCGCCTTCTGTTTCAAATGCACGAACTGCTTTCGATGAACTAGGATGCCACTGTTTGCCAGTAACTCTTCAACTGCAGAACACGCACAAAATATAAGTGTTTCTAAGGCAACGAAAGGAGATGTAACATTGAAGGATTTCATCATTCTTATCGCAATGATTTCATCACGGAGACTTACAATTTGAACTTTGTTAATTGTTTGTTCTTTTTAATCTTATTATGTATAAATGGTGCTGGTTGTACAGTAAATGTACGCCTTTATTTTCTATAACATCTATGTCTTCGCAAATATGTACTGGATAGAAAATGAAATATATATATATATAAATTTATAAATATAAATAAAATATATATTTTGTTGTTCTATAGAAAAAAAATTAAAATCCCTTTCAGACCTAGAGATCCATAGGACAGATGATGTAAAATTCATCTGTTTCTGTGGCCCTACGGTTGACTAGAGTGTCATTTGACCAGCAAAACGACCAACCCCCTTTACTTTTCCCAACTATATCAGGATTGCCAGGAACCCATTAGAGCTAGTTGGACTCAGAGCCCCCAAAAATCCCGATATTAAAAATCCCAGTCTTCACCAGCGCTTTACCGCTCAGCCACTACGCCTCCTATTGTTCTGTGAAAAAAAAAGTAAAAATAAGATAAGATAGATAAGATAAGATAAGATCATTTTTATTGATCCAATCAAATGGAAATTCAGTTTGACTACAATTGAAAAACTCAGCGTAACTACTGTACAAAAACAATATTGATGAAAAATTCGAACAACATTTACACACGAAACACATACACATTTACAACCAGCGCTTTATGAATTTGACTTCTATATACTTCTCGATGACGACAGATGATCTTGTAACACTCTGACTGAAATAAAGAAGTTTTTACATCTTCAGTTTTAGTCCTAATGGAAAGGAGAAGACCACTTCATTCAGATCTTATGTAACAGTTGGTGCAGGTTGTCTTTAAGAATCGTGAGTGTTTTTGGAAAAGCACCTTACAAGAAAAAGCTCCCCAAGAGATGGTTGTTGTATTTGAGTGATATACGATGCTTTTTTAATTAGTCTATTTAGTCTTAGTCTTTGTGCCTGTGAAGTATTACCATATCAGCAAGTGATGGCAAAGTTAATTAGAATGATGATGGTTGCTTTGTAGATAATTAAATAGATGCAATAGTCTTTTAAAAACGTTGAGATATAGCCAATATGTTTGAATGCCTTATAAATCAAATAACCCCGTATCTAAAGCCTAGAAATGCGCATTGAAGAGAAAAAATAAATTCAGGCTGTCGCCGTGTCTCACGAGCAGAAATAGAATTATTTCGAATAAATATTGAATTAATATGTCCAGTTCACAGCAATAACAAATCGAATACACAACACGAACACATCTCATTTTAGTAATGGAATTACATTTACAAGCATCTTTCATTGTGTTGACAAAAAGAATACTTCTTTAAAATCTGAGCCTGACATCTTTTGCCCTACTGACTTACAGCCTCCAAAAGGAACTTGCCTTTGGGTTTTCTTTGTGCAAGAAACAACATTTGCCCAAATTAAATTTTTATTTGAAGACTCATTCTTGTGAACCGAATACTTTTTAATACATTTGCAAAAATTGATTTCATAATCTGTACAGGATTAATTGATTCTAATTAATTTCACAATTGTAAACATTCTTGGCCATTAAAAATGATATACACAATCTTTAGAGTAATATATGTTTTATGTAATACGTGAGAAATAGATGAATATCATCTAGAAAACTCTGGAACGTCTGCAAGCTTTTGTCTCCAGGAGGCATATCTGGACAAAGTCACAGCTTTATAAGCCTCCCATGTTTTCAGTGTCTCCAGATTTTTTTGTAGAACCTTTTCACTTGGAAGCGGATTGATCTAAAAAAAAAAAAGAATATGTAAATTTAAAAAAAAGTGCTTTATGTGCTTTCACTCCTTTTTGATCCTCAGTTTCAAAACAAGCATTAGTTGTATACGATTTTTTAAAGCATTTTAATAAGGAGCCTTAAGGTGAAATGAATCAAAGTGTATCCTTTCTGATCCGTAAAATTAGACATTCTTCACTCTTAAACAGATTAAGTTTTGCTGGTATTGACTGCAAACAAAGTGACAGATCTTGTGACAATTGCATTTTTTTTTTGTTTCGATGTTAAATTATATTTTAATTTATTAAATATGCCAATAAATAACAGAAGGCATTATTAAGTTCAAGGACCTGACCTTCTTGCGCATGTCCTTCATGGTTTCTTCCGTTAGATTTTTCATGAAAAACTTTTTATTGATGAGCACCACTTCTGCGCCGTCTGAAACGAGGCTGAATGACGTGACTTTTCGTACACCAACCAACACTACCTGATCTAAGCCCTAGTGGAGCAAAAGAATATAGCTTTTTGGTAATTCATATTATAGATCTATAATCTAGGTGCTTAATTAAGATAATTAGTATTAAAGTATATATTTCACTTTGATTTCCGAGTGCTATTAGAGCATGGAATGAGTTGCCTGAGTCAGCCAGGAAAACCAGTGAGTGAATGACGTTGCAGAATTTAACATGCATGATTAGATTGACCTAGGAACACGCATAGGACGTAATCATCATCTTTTTTTAAACAAACGTCTGTATTTTATAAGATAAGATATTTAATCTTTGCTGATAGTAAATGTCATTGAAAATGTGGAATAGAATGTACAAGAAGAATAATTCTAAGGTTATTGAGTCCGAACTTGTCTAATACACACAGAAGGGGCTACTTAATAGACCTAATGTGCAGAGATGACAAAATATTAGAATTAATCTACAAGTAATTAGAAGTTAGGCCTAATTAATCTGCTTTAAAACAATTCAGTATAATAGAAGGTAGGATATATAATATACGTTAAAACCTTTATTTTTTCCCAGCATCTATCCAGAAAATTCTTTAATTCTTGTCCATTATTCAATATTTGCTGTCTTCTCAAGACCCAAGATGACTATAACAGTATAACTTCTAGATGTGAACGTAGGTAAGGCTACGGTCTTGAAGTTTGTCTCGTTTATCGAAATCTTTCTATCCGCTACTTTTAAGTATTCTATAAAATGCTGGCCTAGATACGAGAAGCTTATAACAAATGAGAGGGCGCGGTGGCTGAGCGGTAAAGTGCTTGGCTTCCGTACTGGAGGTCCCGGGTTCAAATCCTGGTGAAGGCTGGGATTTTTATTTCGGGATTTTCGGGCGCCCTTGAGTCCACCCAGCTCTAATGGGTACCTGACATTATTGGTCGTTGTGCTGGCCACATGACACCCTCGTTAACCGTGGGCCACAGAATCAGATGACCTTTACATCATCTGCCCTATAGACCACTAGGTCTGAAAGAGGAACTATAACAAATGAAACCAACAACTAGATCTATCAAGTCTCATTGGAGCTACACATGAATAACCAAACCTCGCTAGGACTGGAGTATGTCGATCAGCGAGACTTCAATTCTAACCTCGTTGTTCTGTAACTAGTTCAGAGACAAATTACAGACAAGGTAAAAGCGGGGGCCTTTAATATTAAAGTTTTAAAATGCTAGCTTACAAAAACATCTCCAGAATCCAATCGAGCTACTTCAATGAACACCTGGCGCGTGTTCGATGGTCCTTGACCTGATGCCGTGACCAGCTGGGGCAGTGCTGGTGGCTGGAGCCCGTACGACTGCCTCTTGGGTTGAAACAATGAAGTCGTGGGAGGCAGCTGTAGAGTTTGAGTAGTTATCCGAGATGAGTTGTGCTCTGATGTCCTCTCGGCGTACGACTATGGTAAATATATATAGATTGTATACAATAAAATCTCATGAAAGTTGGTTTCTTTTTATATTGTTTTTAGGTATTTAACGAAACAACGACTTCAATGGTTCATTTTATGGAAAAAAAAGATAAATAAAAAAATACTTACAAAAACAACAACAACAACAACAAAGCTCATATTAATGTGTATCAATTAGTTTTGATTAGTCAAGTAATTAAATTATTGTAATAAATCTAGACTACCAATAATAAATCTGTGCAATTAGAAATATTTTTATCGTTTTTTTTTTCATCGTAATTTCATTCATTTAGCTTTATCAAGATGCTATGATCCTATCACTTGTCTTGACCAGTTGGAAAGGGCGAAAAAAAAAGGGTATTTGGGTGATCGCTATTGAAATGTATGTACAAAGGGAAAGACAAGAATTCGAATTTATGGGCTAAAGCCTTCTCAAGCTTCTTAAACCAACGCGGTAACCACTCTGCTAGTGAACAGTTTATGAACATGGAAGATTGTATAACTATTGTTTCTATTTCATTTATGTGTTCACTAAGCCTCCGGCAGCAAGTCAACTTATACCACCACTTTAGTCAAGTACTATTTCTTTCCCTTGTGTGAGATACCAACCATAGTAATTTATTATCAGTAGTTAATCAGTTGATTGAGTATTTTTAACAATTGATTCTTGTGTTGTTAGGTAAAAGAAATAATTGTGAAAAATTTCAGCTTGATCTGAAAATGTGTGTTGGAGAAATAATGTGTACAAATTTTTGGCCAGACACAGATAGACTGAGTGATTTGATATAAGCTTTGTAAAACATGTTCACACAATTAAATCCATGTCATACCTTCGCTTCCTGTAACGGCGGTACAATGTGTTTCTGTACAAATATCTGCTCTATCTCTGCTTGATGGACGCTTAGAGACCTAGAAACTGTCAGAATAAATAAGATCAAAGTCAAATGGAAATAAAGGTTACTGGTAAAATGGCATGTGCATTTTTTCATCTTTAAAAAAATCTTTTCAAAAATCTGTACTAGATCTTGACTAACAATAATAAATCTGTGTGATTAGAAATACTTATTCCAATGGACCTAATTCACCAATCGTAAATAAACACATTTAGCCACGTCATAATATTGATATAACAATACAATTGTGTATTACCTAAGAGACTTTATGTATTGCATAATTTATATTGAAGATTTATTGTTTACGATTGGTGAATGAGGTCCATTATTTCTGTTTAGTTTAATTTCATGCTTTTAAAGTTCTTAATACGCCAAGATCCTATCACTTATCTGGACAATTTGGAATTTTAAAAATGTATTTATTGAAAAATATTTAATTGCCTAATTGGTTAAATTTAATTCATGCTTGTGTTGTCAGATAAAAGAAATAATTGTGCAAAAATGTTCAGCTTGATCTGAGATTGGGTGTGGGAGAAATAACATGTACATTTTTTTTATCAGACAGACAGAATGAAAGACAGAGTGATTTCATATAAGCTTTGTAAAAAAAAAAATAATCAAAGCATTTCGCTAAATACAGAAAGTGCAAAGATAATTATGAAAAAATCAACAAATTCACCACAAGCTTCTGATTTGTTGAGTAAATTCAAGGACTCAGTCACCAGGTTAGGTTTTTGAACCAATCCTTGCCTCCTGGTTCGGTTGCTGCCTACAATAGCACTGTCGTCTGCTGGAGAGTTGAGCCTGTTACTGTTGTTCATTGTGTAGATTGTGGCGAAATTAGACATGGCCGGAGCTATACTAATACCTAGTGACCGAAAGAAAAAAAAAAAGGACACAGGTAAATAGGGCGATTTTTTTTTTGAGATTATTCTTCAAGTAGCTGATTAAAATTGTAATACCATTTTCTTGCATTTTCAATGAATAGCAGGAACTGACGATATCAGAAAACATGGAATATTGTTAGAAAAGGTCGGTAACCTCGATTTCTCAGGTAAGGTTTTATTTATAAATTTACAATAGTTATTGATAAGCTTTGATAAAGATCTTTCCCTCAAGCTATACTCACTTGGTAATTGCGTTGATCTTTCGTTGATGATGTCTGCCTTCTGTTGCTTGTTCAAAGGAGCGTCAGTGAGGGCTTTCAAAATTTTACAGGAGCCAGACACCACTACAAATATCCAGTCACTCTTGGAACTGTCCTGGCATAAGACAACACCACGCCTGGGAGAGAGAAACAACAAAAAGAAATGTTCAAAAGATTATCAAACTTGGTGATTTTTAAGTAAGGTATGTACAAATTGACTATTTTCTATCCAAATGTAATTGCCTTTTTTAAAATTACAAAGCTTATATCAACTCACGAGATCAAATAAGGGAAATAACTTCTTCTATTGAAAGATATAGTTGCAGATGTGGATTTCTTTCCCTTATATATATATGTCATGTTTTGTTTTTTAATATTTTGCCTCAATTTAAAAATGAATAAATGAATAATTTGATTTACATAGCACTGTTAAAAAAACGTAAGTTAGACTAAATGCGCTATCAACTAGAATTATTTTTAAAGTTTAAATTGCGAATTATTCATAATAGGCATCAAATAGATGAATCTTAATGTTCATATTCAATGCAGTGAATCTTATGGATTGTCTGAGCTTCATAGTGAAAGAGTTCTAAACCTTTAGGCCGTGTACTCAAAACACCCGCAAAACGTAAGTTCCATTATTATAAAATGAGACACCAATGCGAGATCTGATATATATGTTTTTCATTTTACAGAGTAACAGGACGGAAGTTGCAATAAAATAAAAACATAATTTTAAACCACCTGCTGCTTTTAAAACTACACAAATCTGACTAGTAAGCCCACACTATATATCTATAAAAGCTTCTTAGATACGATAGTATCACTCCAATCAATATGAACTCTCCACCATTTTGTTCCATCTTTCACTTCCCTTACAAATGTTATCCCTCCCCCCCCTCCCTTTTGAACTAAATTGTAACTTAACTATAGCTTAACGCTATCATGCTTTTGACTTGATCATAACTTCTGAATAGTAGACATTTAAGTTGCTACCAAATAAAAAAAATATCAATAGTAACATAGAAGTAAACTGTTTCACCTGACATAAGTGAAGGCGCAGAGTTTGGGGTTCTGGGCTGGCAGTCTGTCCACGGGCCACCCTTGGAGCAACTCAACGGTCTTCAGGAAAGCAATGTGATCAGCCTCCTTGCCAGACACTCGCGCCATGAAGATGTCGATGAAATCCTGACGCTCGATCCAGATGAGTTCCACGTCTTCCCTACACGTGACTGTAGCAGACCTGAGAGACCTGTTCAACAGAGCCAGCTCCTACAGGAAGATAGCAGAGTCCACTAGCAAGTGCATTGAAGAATGTTAGCTATTTCCTTTGTTTATTTTTCGTAGAAAATATCATTTTTATAAGTCAAGAAAAAAAGCAAACAAGGAAAGCTAAAATACTTTTTAAAAAAAAGCTTATACGAAGTGTAATTGTATCAATTAGTTTGGCTCATCGTGTAATTAAGTTTGTTATTATATCTAGACCTTCAACAACAAACAATCAGCCGTTCCTAAAATGAACTTTCTAGATAAGAGATCTCTTTAGTATTCAAATTGCAGAAGCTTACAAAGTAGATTCTTAAAAAAAAAAAGATGGCGCTGGACAGATTGAAAAATGTAGAGGACTCATCATCTGTCCCTTAGTTTTAGTCATAGTTAGGGCTGTGATAGTAGCCAAAGTTCAAAGCCTTGCACTCTTTAAACTTTATCAAGAGAGAGGCTGGTCCATTCTTTCACGTTGGTCAGCCAGCTTTCTTCGTGCTCCCTCCACTGTACCTTGACGGATGACTTTTGAAAGTAAGTCATGTCTTACAATATGACCAAACCAGCAGCTCTGCTTTCGTCTCTTCATAGTCTTGAGGAGTCCCATTAAACCAGTGTCTCCCAAGCTTTTGACTAAAGTGTACCCTTTTATCATTTTTGTTACACTTGAGTATTCCTCGCCTTGGACATATATAATGAGTATTTAAAACAAAAAATCAGCATAGTTATTGAGGTGCAACGCCTATCCCCTCCAAAGTCTTTCAGTAACCCTGGGGGTACACGCACCTCACTTTGGGAAACACTGCATCAGACTAAACTTGTAAATAAGTTACTCACTCCAAAACTGTTTCCTTTTCCCAGCACATTGGTGGTGTGAGCGTGATTAGCATAAAGGTCCAACTCAGTGACAACCGCTGAGGAAAGAAGAAATAAAACAAATGTCTAGGCATGCTGGAAAGTCTTTGCAGGCCATGTACTAAGTAACTAAACTAAATCGGAAGCCTGTCAAATGCTCCGTAATGATTGTGAAATAAATTTCCGCAATCATTCATGATGAGTAAGAAAAGAACTAGGCATTAGTCTTTCGTTTTAAACATATTTGATCATTATAGTTTTTGTTAATGTAGTGCTTTGTAATTTTTTGAATATTTGTATAGTTAGATTTATATAAAATTATGTTGTTTAAAAATAACAGCTATGTATAACTTCATTCTTGCAACTTGCAAGAGTCATAATAATACTTGCCACAGCCAGACAAGATGAAGTAGAAGTTCTCGGCCCTGTGACCTTGTCTAATTATAACTCTTCCCGCCTTGAACCTGGAGATACAAACTGATATTTGTTTCCCATTGACTAAATACTATAGTAACAAAACACATTAACTTATAAGACTTTGTTTAAATAAACAGTTTGTATATTTCAATCCGATTAATTCTTCCCAAGTACCATTAGAGAATATAATTGGTTGTCTGAATCAGCCAGGAAAACTGTTTAAATCAGTGTTTAAGTCAATGATTAACAATTAACATAATCATCTTCTCACTCCAACCTTTGTCCTGTCGGATGTAGTCACTAAGACATTTTTAAGTCTAGTTTTACAATTTAAGTTAATTGGGTTTGTACACAAAATTCTGTGATGCACTAACTACGGATCGTTAATCATATCCAGTCCGACTGTAAGTGGCAAGCTGCTATGAGCCTCTCTAAGCGTCTGCGCAAAGTGCACAGTGAAACTTTAATGGTTTCATTTTTTAATAATAATAATAATAACCTTTATTGTCCGTAAGGAAATTTGTCTTATGATTTGTGCATTATACATCGATTGGGTGTGTGTTTGTGTGTGTAACGATGTGGTTTGTGAAGACTTTTTCACACATACTGTGTGGGACCACTGGTCGAAAAATTCTAGAAACGTAAAAGTTTTAAAAATTGTTACTTGTCATAAGTGCACACTTTGATCATAGATTCTTGAATTCTTATTGGAAACTCTGAGAACGAGGGCGCCACTTGTTTGAAACAGACTTTAACCATGTGCACATGAGCCTGTGTTCTTTGGCCTGGAGGAAGTTGGAGAATAGCTTTCACCTCGTCACTCACTGTAGTCTGAGGAGACAAGAAGGTTTTATGGAGAACAAATGAAAAAGACACAATTTGAAGTCGTCAGTACAATGAGAGACATAATGCATTCCGTTCAACTCTCACTCAGAACTAATGATATTTAAAGCGCGTTACAGGTAATTGCACAACATGTCTGAATATCAACACAAACAACATAGTCGGATACTTTTGTTTCTAAATGTGGCTCTCAGTGTGCTCTCTCTCCCTCCCCTCCTATCTTTATCTCAACCGAAAACTCGTTACCTCTTTATTCGCTTTATACAAGAGGGGGTCGAAGGTCAAAGTGCCACTGTCATAATTAAGTCTGGAGATCCCGAGGACTTCATCATAGACCACAGTCCAGGAGAGAAAGTTGTGGCTGTCTTCTTCTGGCGTGTGCCTGAAACAACCAATGGAAACACGAATTCAAATCAAAATCCGTAGAAAACAAAGATATCTAGATCTTGATCTATGCCCATTATATTTTTTGAACAATTGTTGGGCCTATTTAAAAAATTCTAGTTCTAAAATACTTTTTTTAAGTCTAGTAGATTTTTAGGACGAAATTGATTTTTCTGTTTGCAGACGATATGTGACACAAACGCTCACAAATTTTGTACTATTCTTTCTCTTCCCCCTTCCGAAAAAAAAAGTGTTAATAATTTTAATTATTTCATGAATGCATATTGCAAACTGCCCACCGTCATCCTGTAAAATTTTAGGACTACGATGAAGTAATGTTCAATTCTGAAGAAACACCCGAAACCAATAAAACATATACTATAAAAGATTAGATTCTTACCTGAGACCATGATATTCGCAAACTTCACCTAGTCCCCCCCCCTCTCTAAATTATCTGCCCTTTTTTAGGTTGGAGATAGCAGAAATCTAGTAAAACAACATGTCACCCTTGTTAACCGTAGGCCACAGAAACAGATGACCTGTACATCATTTGCCCCATAGACCACAAGGTCTGAAAGGGGGAACTTGTTCGTTTATAACGTGGAAATGAATAATGAAACGTGTTTATCTAATATACAAAACACACTCACGGTTTAAAACCTATTACTCTCAGGAGTAAGACTATCAACCTTGCTGTGTGCTTGAATCTCCCTGGGCCAAACTGTGAAATAAACAGAAGATAATTAGACTTAGAAGTAGATCTATGGTCTCTACCAGGACCGGATTTAAGGGTGGGCAGGCGGGGCTACAGCTCCTTGGCCTATACAAGAACGGAGCCGCCACAAGAGATAAAAATATATATGAATTTTGAGGGGTCAGAAACTTTTTTTTAATATTCTTTTTTTTTTTCGCATTTTTACCACTAACACTGAAAAGCTTTGGTCGGCTGACAACAGTGTCGTGATTAAGAAGTATCCCCTTCTAGCATGTTTGGATTTACGACAATGCGTCTACCAAACGCCTTATCCTCCACAACATAAAAATATACACTTTTTATCTTATCTTATCTTATCTTTAAAACTAAAATATGCATATATTATTAAATATTTTTATTAAAAAGGAAAATGAAATTAAATTTACCAATATTCTATATCTATTTTCTGTAAGTATTATTACTTTTTCGAAAAAGTGTACAGGTCTTTACAAAGTCCTACACCGAGGCCTCCTCATACTTAAATCCGAACCTGGTCTCTACGAACATGCGTAGTAGCCTACGTCTACCCTCTATGTAAGAAAGCGACTGACTTCACGTTAATGTACGGCTAAAGTCCCGTTTTTACTTTTCCAAATCAGATGTTATGTACGCTTAAAAAAAGTCTAATCATAACTAGGAAAGTCCAAACATATCTAGGACATTCTAATCGTCATGCAGTGGATTAAATTGGGAAAAAATGTATCCGTGTAAAGTAAAAAAAAAAAGTAAAGTTCCCTTTTCAGACCTTGTGATCTATAGGGCAGATGATGTAAAGGTCATCTGATTCTGTGGCCCACGGTTAACGAGGATGCCATGTGGCCAGCACAACGACCAACAGCCTTTACTTTTCCTCACCTAATGTCAGGTACCCATTAGACTGGGTGGACTCAAGGGCGCCCAAAAAATCCCGAAATTAAAAAATCCTAGTAATTACCAGGATTCGAACCCGGGACCTCCGGTACAGAAGCCAAGCGCTTTACCGCTCAGCCACCGCGGCCTCATCAATGTAAAACATAAATATTAATCAATTCGTTTCAAAAATTAATACAGACTTGTGGCTTGGCTTTATGTTTGATACCATACTTTAAAATGTCTGTGGTTGAATACAAATGTATGCTAAGAAAATTAACAAGACAGAACTGTGATTTAAATAGTACTTTTTCCCCTTCAACTGACACAAAAGGACATTTAAGTGAAAAGCAATACATACATAAATCAGTGGCGTAGCAAGGTACCCGTGGGCCCGGCTTCAAGAATATGTTGATGGGCCCCTCCCAATATGACACATATTTTGTGAGACAAAGAAATGCAGTAGTTTTTGTTCAGTAAATCCTGCAGACTTCTGGTTCTCGCAAATATGTAAACCTACAAACGACTCTCTGCAATTTCTTTGGGTAGTTCGTCATTGGAATTCACAAAACATTTTGAAAAAAATAATACTAATTTTTAAAAGAATTAAACAGGTCTTTTATTTCCTATTGAAACTGTGGGTCAAAGTAGCCTAAAGGGTTGTGTTGTTTTTTTTCTTAGAATGTATGTAGCCTACTGCTTTAGACATTGTCGTTGTTACTTGTATCACCTAAACGATACTCTTTGCGATGACCACTAAATGAAAGGTTGTTGCATGCTAAATTTAAAACTAACATTCACTATGCGATGAACTATTTTCGTCAGTAATTGTCAACTTCTTCAATGTGCTCCTTGTTTACATCCTTCACATACATCAGTCGTTTATGTTGTCTGTATGTTTGGCAAACTTGTTGTTAGAGTTAAGTAATAATATATAGTAGGCCTATCTTTTTACGATAAGGTTGGAAAACAAACAAGATCGATGCTATCTCGGGGTACAAGACCATCGAGACCATGCGAACGACTTTCCAGTGCACATGCCAGACGTCATGGAACCAGGTGATAGGAAACCCCTACACGCCATGCAGTGTTATATTTTGAATTGAAAAGTCATTAAGCTATTTGAGATATCGGCCCCATATTAATTCCAGATATTGTATGTAACTACTAAGTATTTCTTGGAGGCCCTAAGCTAGTGGTTATGTTGCATAGAGGGGAACAGGCCCCATGGTTATTTCAACATCGGGTGTGGGCCCCTGAATGGTCGTGGGCCCGGGTTCATTGAACCCCTTCGCGCCATGGATGCTACGCCACTGCATAAAGTATGTATATATAATGTTTTCTAACCTGCTTTTCTTTTACAGATTCCAAGAAGTCATCAATGCCTCTCTGGAGCTCATCTCTGGTCATACTCCTTCGGAATACATCAGGTCTGGACATTGTCCTGCCACGAGCTAGCCTCCAATTGATCAGTCTCTCAGTTATGGCGTCACCGAAAAGGGGATGCGAGTCTGACATAGAGCTGTTTAGCTTCAGACTAGAGTTCAGAGGAATCTGACTGGCTTTAGGCGCTGACAGAGATGTTTCCACGTCTCTGCTTAGAGTGGGCGCTTGCCCTGGAGTCTCGGAAGTGTGCACGTCAGATTTGGGATGAGGACGAATGAACTTCGATTCAATGTTCGGTAACTTTGTGAGAACTCTTTTCACATTCCTCTTCTCAAAGTCTTGAGCAGTTGTTTTTAATGTATGATTCAGTTCTTTCAGGTCTTCTTGAATAGTCCGCTTAGGTTTACTGTTCATTATCTCGGTCCAAGAGCTGCTTGACTTGATTCTAACGTTCGAGTCTGTGTTCAGGTAGAGAAGTTTTGTCTTGAACAGACGAGATGAGGAAGGATCTTCGAAGTACACAATGTCTTCGTCCAATTCCGTCTTTTTATATTTCTTCTTTTTCCTATTCGGTTTTACATTTTGAGGCTGATCTGTTGTGGAGTCTTGAAGTACATTCGGGTCAGTATTAGTTGAAGCGATTTGATTATCCGTCAAATGAGTAACCTCGTCTGTTTGTGTTCCTACGGTAACTTCACGTCTGGGAGACTTGTTGGGAATTTTCTTCAAAATCCGGCGCCCTTTCTTCTTTGAATACTTCTGCTCGGCAGGGATGTCCAGCTCACTCACGTTCAGGTTAGGAAATGTCCAATCCCATGAGTCCGCAAGACTGTCCGAGTCTACATCCGGGGCGAGCGTACCATCACGGTAGTCGTAGTTGCTGGAGAAAGATGAACTCTGGGAAATATTTAAGTTTGTTTCTTGACTCCTGTCAGTCTGTGGATTTATTAGCTCCTCCTGGTTTGGGTTATCGTAAGTGACGACCAGGGTAAATGTATTGCTCGACGTATGAGTCTCTGCTGCTTTGAGATCTTTCGGAATGCCATTTGGATCAGTATTATCACTAGCCATGTTTCCGACCTTATGGGTTTCAAGTGTGTTGTCATCGTTTTCACGTTTTACTTCATCATGCTCCTGTATTTCATTGTCAACTTTGTCATGGAAATTATCAACATTGTCATAGCGTTCACTGTAGTCTTCATCACTATCAGAGTCTTCTTCATCGTCAGATGTCGTTGTTGTGTCATCTATTTCTGTAATATCTGTGTTATCTCTGTCATCGCTTCTGTTGTCAAACTTATCTACAGCCTCATTTTCTTTGGTGTCAATGTCGTCGTGATGTTGCTTCTGTTTTCTTTCATTATAGTTTATGTCTTCAGTTTTGGTTTCATTCTCATTGCCGGGTTCACATTCTGTTCTTAACTTTTCTGAATTACTTTCTTGAACACTGTAGATTTCCATAATCTGGTTGTTCTTAATCTGCTTGTGAAAAACAAAATGTTTATCGTAGAGAGAGAGAAATTACTTTGAGACTATTTTCACCATTGCATGTCATGATGTTTTAAAATTCTTTATTCTCAGTCTAAAATGAAAACAAAACGCTCATGTTTATCAATGAGTATATTAAAGAGTTCCTGAAATAACTGTTAATAGAGAAGGAGGATTAGGCACTGACTACAGGAATTGTTTTACAGTGTGAAGCCCCATCTACAGTGATCAAATTAAAGTGGCGAAAATAATGTACCGGCAAAAGCCGAAATGCAAGCAATCCTAATACTAAGACAGGCCACCAATAGCTTGATGATGTAGAAACAGAGCTAGAACTCAAGTTTGGCCAGGGGGGCGAAAATTTCAGGAGATCTTAAGTCGATAGATGGAAATAGAAAGATGTGTTGAATCAGACGAACGTGATACAAGGGCTTCAGGACCTCTGATATGGAAGAATAATATAGTTTTAATTGTATGTATTTTAATGTAGCTATTTTTTCCCCTTCTCTTTATTGTTTGTAACACGCCACATAAGCGTCTTTTTTTTTTCAAGACAAAATAATTTCTCCATTACTATTTTAATATAATAAAACTTTACTTCTAGATTTTATAAATTAACAATTTTGTAACAAAAAAAAAAAATAATCATCTAAAAAAACTCAAAAAAAATGAACGTAAAGACACATGTATATCTGGCAATGTAGCTCTAGAGTCTGTGGCAACGGGGGGCGCCCCCGAAGAGACAATACAAGAAATGTGTAAGGAGAAACAAGAACGCTGAACTTAGTGAGACCCAAGTCCGTATTATATAATAAAAAGAAGACTAACTTTTTAACAAAATGTATATTTTTTTTTTTGCATAACATGACAACATATTCCTCTAATTCTATACTAAAACTTACCTAACCCTCACTTGTAAAAATGTAATTTCACTTGTAACAATGTTCACTTTTGTTTCGTCTTGACATAAGTAGTGATACCGTTTTAAAAATAAAAAGTGCAGGGTTTAGGTTAATCTAAAAGTAAACTATGAAATTCATAACTGTGTGTGTGTGTTTGTGAGTGTGATAGGGAGATACTGTGTAAGGTGAGGGTACGTGTGCGGGGGGGGGGGACAATGTCATTCTGAATCAATAGAAAGAAGTAGTTTCATTGCAAATCTACGGATTAAGTGCTGCCGGCCAGCCTTAAGCCACTCTGCTCTATTCAAGTCCCTGGAACGTCAAGACACAGGACTCTATTCACGACACTTTTCAACGAGATACAGCAAGGGGAAGTGATACAAATCAAGGTAAATAACATCGAGCCATAAGTCAGATATAATGTGTGGGGGGGGGGCAGGGAATGGAATTGGGGGGGGGACGAACCGAAGGAATTGTGTGGACGTGAGGGGCGAACTACTTTTTTAAAAAAGGAAATCAATACCGCATAGGTAGTAGGTACACATGCATATTATTGAATTTGCTTTGAATCTATTTATTTCAACTAATACTACTAAAACATACATAAATTATGAATATTTTAAAATAATTAGAAAAAAA
>JADKLZ010000728.1:20505836-20528420 GCA_021533235.1 Biomphalaria straminea
TTTTTTTTTCTACATTTAAAGAGCTTTCAGGGTAACCTTTTCTCAGATACCTCTCAGGTACCTCTCAGATACCTCTCAGGTACCTCTCAGATACCTCTCAGATACCTCTCACATACCTCTCAGATACCTCTCAGATACCTCTCAGGTACCTCTCACATACCTCTCAGATACCTCTCAGATACCTCTCAGGTACCTCTCAGATACCTCTCAGATACCTCTCAGGTACCTCTCAGATACCTCTCTTCTTTCTCCTTTCCTCCCCTTCCCCCTTTTCCCCAAGTGATAGGACCATTGAGAAAGCTAAAAGCTTGAAATTGCGCTAAACAAAAACAATTAGTAAAAATAATTTCTTATCGTGCTGGTTTATTTTTGTTAGTCTAGATCTATTTACATGACTAGTCCAAACTAAGTAATACAAGTTCACTTGATAAAAGCTTTTATATATATTTTTTTTTCTCTTGTTTATAGATTGTTTATAGATTGTTTCTCAAACACGTTCAAAAAGATAAAATAGACTGTAACGACTAAATATAGATGTAAATAGTTTCATTATTATTTGTCCAGTGTTCCCTTTCGCTCCAACAGAGTTTCGGTTTATGTTTGAGAAACGGATCAGAATTTTAACAGAATATATAGACACATACAGAAACTATTTTTTGGGCGTGTTCAAAGATCAACTGTTTTATTTTACAACGTAAGCAATTCATTTTCCATGTTTGACAATAAAAACGTCTAGGAGCTATATGAAAACACTTATTACTACTCTTTTTGTGACCGACTTATACATGATATGTTAGGTAAAGACATTTGTGTATTCATATGCTAGTTTAGCTGTCAAGGCACTTGAGCTAACGTATTTCTTTAATGCCTTAATTGGAATGCATAGGAATGCGAAGCTTAAATATTTATATATTTATGAGAGTTAAGCAAAGATAAGTGTTGCCAAATTACACTGTCACTTGAGCAGACTTAACATTACTTAACAAGCAGTTTCATTTTTAGACAAAGTAGGCTACACAAAACAACGTAGAGAATCTTACTCTCATTGAAAGAATCGCAATGTAATTGTCAAATATGGTGAACTGGTGCTTTGTTGAAGACTATCTTGTTGATGGCCCCTGCTGGTCAGTCATCATACTTACGCATTATGTCATACACAAGCATATAAAGTATATATCAACACGAACTACATATAGATCTACTTGTTACAAAGCTTATGTCAATACCTTCTGTCTGGTACAATTTTGTGTATACATTTTCTCTCACTTGCTTTTGTGAAACCTAATTTGAAACTAACGTAAATCAAATGAGGTAATTTTAGGATCTTTCCGGGAGGCGAGATCGCTAGGTACGCCTCTGAATCAAGTAGGCCTAGATCAAATTTAATTCATCATTCATTTATGTTTGTTTGTAAAATGTTAGGCCTACGTTACGGGTGTTCCTTCATAGATGATCTACTTATTCCTAGTCCAAACTTCCCGCAGAACGACGGAGGGTGGCAGTGGTCATGGTATGAACCGTGACGTATGAACCCGGGACCATCGAGATGTCCGAACGACAGTCCAATGCGCATACCGCACGACTAGGCAGCCCCACCTTATTGTAACTAGTTTCAATTTCCGCACTAGCCTATACATTCTTTCTACATTATCGCAAAATCTAGAGAGATCTAGACCTAGAACTTAGATCTAAAAATTGATCTAGAGTCTGTAAATAGACTAAGTGGATTATTTTTATTTATTTATTAATTTTATTTTCTTTCACTAAAAGGCAAACTGAAGTCATCAATGATCAAAACATATTTAAACGATGTAAGTTAATTGGTAATATGTTTTTCATTTCTTAGTGAAAAAGGTGAATAGTTTTTCAATCTAGTGACCTAAATTTGAAACACATCATGTGATTATTAAAAACGAAAGTAAATAAACGAAATATGATCTCAGTATCTGTATTTTTTAAAATGACTACAAATCTAAATACTCTAAGTGGGAGGATGGTACAAATAACTTTGATAAATCTTTTTAAATTTGATCATCGGTATTTGTTGGCACTTGCATAATCTAGCTCGTCTCTACTCCTCATCCCTCTAGTCTAGACTCTTTAGACGTCTTGTCACTTACTCATACTCATGATCATGATACTGACTTAGACACTTAGTCTTAGTCTTACTTATACTAAGTTTAAAGTTATACTCACTCTAGTAGACTGACTCTCTAGTCTCTCTAGCCTAGGCCTAAGCCCTAGCTAGGTAACCGTAATTTTAATGTCCACAGTCTAGTGTCAGACTACTCTAACTGTCAATACTAGTACTACTGACAAACAAATACTGACATACTAACTAGTTATAACTAGTACTAGTGATTCTAGTCACTGACTCATTCTACTGAATACTACTACACTACTAGTACTACTAGTTCTATATCAGAGTACATGTAGATCTATATTATAGTCTATGTCTATATTAATAATTATATATAATATAGTATATTAAGTATATAGCATATGAGATGATATTATATACCACTATTATACTTCTATACCCCTTACTCTTACTAACTTATAGCTTATTATAGGCTTAGTGATTTATTAGTCTTATTAGATTACATATCATTACTATAGATTCTAGATCATAAATAATATGTTGGGCTTATAATACAGAGAGTTAGCACATTCATTATATAATATATAGATTGAAAGATATTTTCATATCTATCAGTATTATAATTTATGATTATGACTTTTTTTTTCCCAGTGTCATGACACAGGTTTAATTTCAAGTAATACAAGTGAATGACTTAATTATTTTCTTTTTTGAAGGGATGTCTGGAATCGATAAGATACATGGAGTCTTAAGTTAATATTTATCACTAATAGCACACACTGCTACTCTAGACATAAGCCTTAAATTTGGTCAATCAAAGCAGTATCATGTCAGTAAATAAAGTATTCTCTGAACTTTTCTATGTGCTGATATTCTTCCGTTTGGCAACATTGGCTGGGGCCCAGAGAAAGCCTAATATAGTATTTGTAGTTGCTGATGACTATGGCTTCCATGACATAGGCTACCATGGATCAGAGATACTCACTCCTAATTTAGATAAGCTAGCAGCTCAAGGAGTCAAATTAGAAAACTACTATGTTCAGCCTATTTGTTCACCAACAAGAAGCCAGTTAATGACTGGTCGCTATCAGGTAAATTGTTTGAAATCATTTCCACTCTATTTTAACAACAATGAGAATTATTAAATTTTTAAAAATGTTTATGGCATGAAATAAGGCTGGATGAAAGATGAAGCAATTGTTATAGGAATTGCTTGTTATATTACTAAAGATTATATAAAATGTAGAACTGAATCTAATTGAAAATAACTTCTGGCTGATTGTTACCAAATGTGACAAAAATATCATGATAAAATTATAGGACTACAAAATTGTCACATTAAATGTACTCTTCATTTTCTTTCAATTTCAATTACTATTTTTTGGGTAAAGCTTTAACTCCTAAATTAGTTTTATTACTCTATACTCTACTCTTTTTCAAATAAGATGTGTCTTACTTTGTCTTTAAAAAAGATTCACACAGGTCTCCAACATAACATTATCTGGCCATCTCAGCCATATGGCATGCCCCTTGAATTTCCAACTATAGCAAACTTTCTGAAAGAGAATGGCTACACAACTCATGCGGTTGGCAAATGGCACTTGGGACTGTACAGAAAGGAATATACACCATTGAATAGAGGATTTGACACTTTTTATGGTAAAAAAAAGATATTTCTTTAATACCTTTAATACAAAAATTAAAGAACTAAAGCCAAAATAAATCTTTAAAAAAAAAAAAGAAATAAGCCTGTGTATCATTTTAATATTACTTTTAAATGATACTTGTAAATATTTTACATTTTTTGAAATAATGATAAACGCCAAGTTTACAATTAATTAAAATATGAATACATTTTTTGGGACATCCTGTACATTTATAACATATGCATTTATATTCTTTCCAGTAATATTCTAGTAATGATAATATATTCCATTCTACTGATCCCTGTTTCTTGTTATTTTCAGGTTACTGGGAAGGTGGTGAAGATTATTACACATATTATAATTGTGACACATGGCACAACAAAAGTATTGATATTGAATCTGGCATCACTAAATCCTACTCAGAGAAGGATATTCAGTCTCATCAAAACTCTGACAAGACTCAATGGTGTGGCTATGATCTTAGAGACATGGACAAGCCAGTCACTAATATGAATGGCTCCTATTCTACCTATGTCTACACAAGTAAATCTATTGACATCATAAGTAAAGCCAACCCAGAAAAGGTTATATTTGAATTTATTCTCATTAGTGTGTTCTTTTTTTCCCCTGTTATTATTAAGATCTTTATTTTTTCTGTTGTTGTTTTTCCCTCTCTTTTTGTTTTAAACATTGGCTTATAATCTACGTCAGAATAAGTGTTTTTAAAGAAAATGTAGTTTTTTTCCCAGCATTGACAAAAAAAGGAAAAAAATCTTTTGTTACCCTGCAGTACTAATTCTGTCAAGTTGTATGAACATTAATAATATAGGAATAAACCCTGACTTAAGTACTTCCTATTTTAAAACTGCTTAGGTTGTAAATATATTTTAATATATGATAAGATAAGATAGATAAGATAATTTTTATTGATCCAATCTAATGGAAATTCAGTTTGATTACAATTGAGAACCTCAGCGTAACTACTGTACAAAAAAAGTATTTTGTTAAATCAGGCATTAACTTGGATAAGAAAAGTTCTTTCTCAAACTGTAAATCTTTTCATTTCTTCTGTTCAAAACATTAAAAGAAGTATATTTTTATGAATATCTTTATGTATAAATATTTATTTCAAACATCTTATATTTTAATACTAGGCCTATAATTTGGATTTATTTTCTCTTTCTAGTCCAATGGTTAAGGAAGAGTTGCAGTATCTTATATGGCTACACTGAAAGCTAGAACTAACATATTTTTTAGATACATGTAAAGCATGTGGAAATAACCTATTATGTTTTTAGAAATCACAAAATCTAATGTTCTATTGAGTTTCGAGTTTATTTAACTTAAATCTAATATGGCAAAGGCCAATGGAAAGGGTTACATGTTATTGTGATGTTAGTATCAGCTGTCATGATTGGAAGGCAGCATTGAACTTAATTATAGGAAGTAGTGTATTACATTGAGAGGACATATAAAGTTCTCATAAATTATTGCACCCTTTTTTTCTTAGACTAAATTGAAAAATAAAAAAATATCAATGATTTTTTTTTCAGTTTAACAGAACAGTTTATGACTACGAATATCCATCCTTCTTTAGCAGACTTCAAAAAGTTTTTCTTGAACATCTGTTATGTTAAAGATCCAATTGCATTTTACATCTTTACTGACATAAATTTATATTAATAAAGGGATATGGAGCTATCTCTCAATGAATTTCTTTTCTATTTTTTGTAGCCGTTTTTTCTCTATTTGGCTTACCAAGCAGTTCACTCACCAATGGAAGTTCCAGATATATACTTAGAGCCCTACAAACATATTCAAGACAAGAACAGAAGAATTTATGCAGGTATATTGTTATAGATTAGACATAGTTTCTATATATTTATTATTAAGAGGTAGTAGCATATGGTATTTTGCTACCTAGCTGAAATCCAGGATTCAAATTCTGAAGATAGCTGCACATTTTTCCTAAAAAAGAAAAAAATTCCTGATTACATTCATCCCTTAATAATAAGTGACATCTGTCAAAAAGATTAATCCCCTAGGTCATATATACACATAAATAATTTAGTTACTGTATGTCCAAGAAAGATGAACAAAACTATTGTAGTATTGATGGTTGGCCCTTAAAAACATAACTTTGACCTATATTTTCTTCTAGTGTAGTCATTAATTAGCTCCCAGTACTGGTACATATTTGTTGCATATTGTGACAAATCTCACTATCTAGGCTCTCTGCAAACTGCACCACACACCACCTACTTAAAGAACTTGACAACTCAGTGCTCCAAAGCAACTTAACACTTTAATGTTCAATAAATAACAGCCTATACTTTACAATTGGCAATGTGTGACACAGGCTGTACAAATATTTCTCCGTTAACTTTGTACCACCATATCAACTCTTGCACTGGCCTCTCCATATCGTTCCGGGCTTGCACTAGGTTCAACAGTTCAGGACTCACTTCACACAATGGGCTCGTGGTGTCAGACTCAATTGTAGACCTAGATCAAGACGCTGTTCGTCTTGACTGTCCTTGACAGTACTCTGCACTGAACCATTGCAATGTGCCGTACAGAACCACGCTGAACTGTGCTGTAGTCGACGGACTTGAGTGAACTGGCTGTAGTGAACCATCTTCACTGCAACACCTCCCCTCTTTTAGGTCCCTGCTGGCCTTCTAGAACCGGATGGAATTTCGCTCGACCATTCTGGTGATTACATGACTACGTCTCTTGTGACGCTCCTGAGCTCTATTCATAACACCAATTCTTCCCAAATTCACTTGACTGACCGTCATAACTTGTCAGGGTTGACCACTTGTCTAGCGCTGGCCTGGGGTTATTTGCATCGGCTGACTACACACATAACACTACCCCGACCTGTGTCACTTCCATGTTTATTACAATATTTTACTTACTAATAAACAAATGTTTGCATTATTTTATTTCTAGGCATGACCAGCTGTCTCGATGAAGGTGTAGCCAATGTCACTAATGCTCTGAAGGCCAAAGGATTATGGGATAATACTATTTTTATTTTCACAACTGGCAAGGAAATTGTTTTTTGAAACTAAACTTTGATACTGAAAACTTGATGGTTTAAAGAATCTTATATAATTGTTTGCAGCATGTAAATAATAACATCCAAAACTAAACATTACTTATTTCCGTCTTCTTGGTAATAGAAGTTCTCTGAATGTAAACACTCAGAAAGAAACAAGGACTTCTCCTTTTTTTTTCATATGCAAGAAGTAATTTAACTCCTATAAAACTTTCTATCTATATAACCATGGAATGAGTTGCCAGAATTAATTCCCCCCCCCCTTTAAAAAAACAACAACATAGACTTAGTATATTTTAAATCTATAATTAACATGTACAATTAACACATGGTCATAATTTTTTAGTAGATTATAAAATTACTAATAGCTGCAAGCAGTGATTAGTAAATCAGTTAAAGTCGTAAATTTATGTCGAATATTTTTTGGTAATCATTCAAAGTAATTATGAAATATGCATTTAAAAATTAGAATTAAATTTAGAAAACTTTTACTCAGTATAAATAATTCTTTTTATTGCTTCTGTTTGCCAAAAGTTCTTTTAAGTTGTTTTGTTTTATTTTTAATTTTTAAAATATTATGTATGTATTAACATATTACTTTATGCTTATGACATGCTCAGTGCACTATGTTCCAATCTCTTTTCGGGACCAGTTGGGGGTGGGGATATTTGAGAGAAGATTTCCATTGTGCCTAAAGGCACTCAGCAAACAAAACTTTGAGTCTATATTTGAACTTGAGTCCCCCTTTGATAGGTAACTAGGCAGTTTTTGACACTCAACCACACATTTAAGTTCAACATGAACTAATAGTTTAAAATCTTTTCAAATGTCCAGATAATGGAGGTGAGATACTTGCTGGAGGCAACAACTGGCCATTGAGAGGCTACAAACATACACTGTGGGAAGGAGGAGTCCGTGGCATTAGTTTTGTGACCAGCCCACTCATCCAACAGAAAGGTGTAATCAGTGAAGAATTGATGCATGTCTCGGATTGGTTCCCTACCATTGCTGACATGATTGGAGTCCATGTAAACAGCAGTCTGAAACTTGATGGCACAAATCAGTGGCCTATGATCAGGTAATGTTTAGCCTCTATCAAGCATAGTTCTGTGATGTACAAATGACAGATTAGATTGACTATGTTGGTATTTTATTTTTTTAGCAGCTTTGCATTAAATCAGAATTGCTAATTTAAATATATATATATAAATAATATATATCATAAAAGGTATACAACTTTGAATGTAACTTACTCCAAAACCTGCAGGATGTGAGTATAGAGATGAAAAAAAAACTGTTTTATTGTTTTTCTCTTTATATAAAAAAGCTAAAGTGTTTTTAATGACATCCTCAGTGTATGTTCAGACAGCCACTGGAATGCTTCATGTCCTGGAGCTTGAGGGGAATAGTGGCAGTAGTGTTCAAGTATTATTATAGTTCTTGCGTTTCCCTTTTAAAATGAGTTAACATAAATTTGTAACAAAGAAAACTATGAACCTTTCATGAAAATGCAAAATAGTAAAATATATATATTATGCAACAACAAAAAAAATTTTTTTTTTTTTTTTTGGAAAATGAGTTCAGCAAGAAGTTTATAACTCCTTAATTGTTCTATGCCCACTTTAATCATTGCTTATAATGTAGGAAGAAAGTAAGGAATGTTTAATATAGATTTATCCATTTTTTTAAAGGGATAGAAATATGTCAATAACTCACTAAGTAGCTTAGAAAAGTATTCTCAAAGATAAAAGCTTTAAGAAGGCAGTAAAAAAAAAATGGTTACATCTACATACAAAGGCTTATCCATGCCTATCTGAAGGAGGTTGGAGCTATGACAAGCAGTTTTCATTTCTCATGGAATGTCCAAAAATTATTTGAAAAAAAAAAAAGTTGAGTAATATACAATTTGACAATTGAAATATTTTTTTTTGCTAGCAAAGGTGAGAAAAGTAAAAGAAAAGAAATTCTTCATAACATTGATATACTGACACCTTTGAATGGAGACAGAATGTACAATGACACCTTTGATACAAGAATAAGGGCAGCCATAAGGATGGGGAATTACAAGCTGATTACTGGAATGCCAGGTGAGAGTGTGATTTCATTAAAAAGTAGAGTTTCTGTCCTTGAGCTTGAACTTCTAATCTGTAACAAGAGTGCATTTGATTTGTCAACACTAGGTTAGCTGTGATCTAATTTAAGAGTTTTAAAACGTTATATTTTTAGGTGATGGTAACTGGTATCCCCCACCACCAGAGTCCCACTTGAAGAAGTTCAACTCTACAGAATCCAGTAACAAGAACATCTGGCTGTTCAATGTGAAAGTTGATCCATGTGAAGTGATTGACCTCTCAGGTGTTTTAGTAGACCAGGTCAGGCTGATGCTGGACAGACTTCTGTACTACAATACCACTGCAGTATCACCTCAGTATCCAGAATCAGACCCAAACTGTGATCCTAAGCTACATGGGGGCTATTGGGGGCCTTGGCAATGAAATGTTATCAATGAAGAATAAGTTGAAATGTTTGTTATTATTAACATTCCAGATATAAAATGCATTAATATTCATGTTAATTTTATGCAAAATATAATTTTTTGTTACAGTTTCATAACAAAAGACTCTCAAAACAGAAATGTTTGAAGATTTTTTTTAAGTTTTTCTAATTATACACTTTTTTTTCCTCTACTGTTATTGTTTTTGGTAACATCCTAGGAGTGACATGAGGCTAAATGCAAGTTTTCTCTTTCTATGATTTTATAACATTAAAGAAATGGGAACTTATATAAATTGCAATCTGCTTAATTGAGGTGATTTGAACAGGACGTACCATAGTTCAATTAAAACATCACAACAAAAGAATTAACTAAAGACTAATATTCTATAAAACTACTTCACTTTAAGTCAACAAAAATAAGGCTAGGGGAAGATCTTTTTCATGATTTTGACTTTTTCTTTACTGTAGTTGGTTACATTAGCTTACCTGGGCATTTTATTTTCGTATGTACATAGGTTGTTTTTTTTCTTTCAAAAACTTTGGTAGAAATTGAGATCCCATTCTGTTTAGGTAGTAGGGATATCGCATGTGATTATTATTACAACAGAGTACATATTGCCTAATCTGTGCATGGCTGTAAGAGGAAGGATGGGAGAGGGTTCAGTTGGTCAGTCTTTTGTTTTGTCTCCGCTAGAAATCAATAAAAACAGGTTGGTGGATTGGAGAACACCACAAAACTGTTACATTGCATGCATAAGTGAAAAAGCCTGCAGCTCACAGAAAATTTCATGTTACATTAGAAAGTATCCAGCATCAATTAATAGATTTTTTTCTTTAAGGTCTAAGAATGAAATGAAACATAACTTAGCTGATATTTGATTTATGCAAGTTTAAATTATTTCAGTTCCTTTTTATGCATACATTATTGTATAGCAAATCCCCTTCAACTGAAATGCTAAAGTATCAAATATTCTATTTCAGCTATGCTTAGCATTTTTGTCTCAAATCAATCAGTATTTATACAAATATTGTTGACATGTTCATTTATTTTTAAATTTTGTTACACTGTGCCAATACACATTATTTGTACATAGAAAACAAGATTTTTTTTCTCATACCTCTTCTATATATTATTTTACTGTGTAACTGGTATACAATGCATAATAAAATAAATAGAATTAATAAATAGAAAAAGTGTTGTTGTTTCTGATTATGCCCTCTGCTATTGATTTTAAATGTAAGACATAAATCAATGTATTTTGTAGCAATTATTAAAAAACAAAAACAACAATATATCTGCAACTCTCTAAAAGAAAACATTTTATTTCCATATCTGACATTGGTTACCATTCTTTTTGTATGAAATGAACAAATATGAGTTCTGTGATTCTCCAAATGTGGTCTAAATGATATAGATTTTTAAATGAATTTGACTGCTTGTATATAACCCAATGATACATTCTCCCATGATAAAAGAAAAAATACAAATGAAGATTCTATTTTGTAAGGGCCTACAGATGACTATTTGTGCAATAGAAAGAACACTCTGGATTGCCCATATCCACAGATTGAAAAAACCCTATAACCCTTAGGTAGGATGAGTTGATAAAGGTTTGGCTGGGATTAAAGTATAGTTCCTCCTCCTAATATATTCATACACTTCTTTGTATGGTGTACATGAAGACAATAATGTTTACAACACTCTTAAATATTAGCATTATTTTTACAAAGATAAAAAAAAAATATTGGAATATTAATTTAAAAAAAACAAAAAAACTATAGTTTTGTGCTTGAAATAAAAATCCAGCTAAATGCAATAGGTTTATAAGTTCATAAAATAAAGTCATGGTGTTCTTTCCAAAAGCTAAAAAATTGAAACAAGAAATATTTTATTGAACAGACTACTTAAAATAATGCCCCATGAAAAAAAAAGTATCGTCGTTCAACCAAATTGTTTTCTTAACAAAATAATGCTAATAAAATACTCTATTGGCAATTCTGGAATAATACTTTGTCAACACAACAACTGTGTAATTTGTTTGTCTGTTATTAAATAGGAGCTTCCCTTGGTTCAATGAGAATCTCATTAATAGAGACTTGCTTTGGCTGTGACACAGCATAGACAATAGCACGGGCGACATCACTAGACTCTAAAATCTGAACTTTAGAACTGCCATCATACAAAGCTCTGGCCTGAAATAAAACAATATTTGTTTCAAATTGGGCTAATACTTTTTAATTGACTGTTAACTAATTGCTTATTAAAAGCTGAAATCAGTCATAAAGGAATTATTATACCTATCCACAGTCAACCAGCTATGTCACAAACAATTATAACAAAGTGACAAATTAAATATAAGTTTGTACACAAAATTAAAGGGAATTTTCGATGGTTTTTCAAATTTGAGTTATTGACATATTTAAATTCTGCATAAAGTTGTAATTATAAACATTTTTTATTTAAAAGTTTAGAAACATATTTGATAAAATAGTAATTTCTTGACATCTAAAAAAAAATGGGTTTCTATGAGATTTTGTTTTAGGTTAGGCATATGTCACTTCCCTCAACAATACTGAAATTGAATCTAGATCTAACCAATCATATTGCTTCTTTCTTACAGTGTCTTTAGGCTTAGTGATGGCCTAGTCCATAGCTATTATAGTTACTAGTATAGTTATATAGATCTAAAAGCATTAAGATAAACTACTACTAGTAACATTTTCATCATAATAACTTAGTGCGACATAACATAATAACCAGAAAAAAAATAAAGTTAATGAAAAAAATAATAAAAAGCATAATATATTCATTATCTGTAAATCAAAAACACATACTATATTAAAAATTGTCAAAACCATTATTGTTTCCTAAAAGAAAAAAAGGGAATTCTGAAAGATGACTGCAAATGTTATGTGTATATTTTATCTTATATATTGATTTTTTTTTTTTAAAACCTAGTAACATTTGCATTTTATAGGACATGAAATTCAGAGCAAAAGCTGCACTCTGAAGAAACCATTATTGCAGTTCATTTTTTTTTTAATTTAGTTCTTATAATGTGTGAACTTCATCACATAAATGTTTATTACACAAGATTTTTATTTTTTAAATTTGCTAGGTGTCTTCTGTCTTTCCCTGGATCTGCCTTTTCAGGATAATTGTTCAATTGAAAATTTTTTTTTCTCTTTTTAAGGTAGTTATAAGGTTTTATCAAGTTTTACCCATTCCAATGATCTATAAGATAAAAGTGTCAAACTTGACTCTACCTCAGTGTCTGTAGCTGTAGCAGCTAAAGTGGTTCTAACATCCCCAGGCTGTATACATGTGACCTTGATTCCACTTGGAGCTACTTCATGTCTCAATGCTTGAGACAGCCCTTCCACATAGAACTTTGTGCCTGAATACACAGCTAGACCAGGGAAGCCCTACAGCAGCAATGGGAAATATTTCATAATTAGCACTTAAAATAAGCAGAAAATACAAAATATTGTCTGACGGAAATGTACATCCACCACTAACCTTTCTTCCAGCATCAGAAGACAAATTCACAATATGACCTTTTCCTCTTTTAATCATCCCATCAAGAACTGCTCCTATACCATTTGTAACACCCTGGGTGAAAATATGAAAATAGAAATAACATTGTTTTCAAAAATTATTCTTCTTTGACACATTCTACACTGCCAAAGAAAACAAAAATAAAAATGAATTCCGGCAGCATTAAATTCTGTTTTAACAGAAGACACTGTTTTGTCTCTGAGACTATCTTGGCATAAAACTATTGGAAGATAGAAATGAAATGGTTACCTTACAGTTAACATCAATTTGCCTATCCCACTCATCTTCATGAAGATTTTTCATCAATGTGTAGTACATGACTCCAGCATTGTTGATCAGAATGTCTACTGGTCCTAGGATAGACTCTGTTTGTTTCACAAGATCTTTCATCTAAAAAAAAAGGAAATGTTACATCATAATAAACTTTGTTAAGTACCATGCCAACAATTTAGAAAATCAGGTTTCTAATAGAATAAGGACTTGTAAAACTAAAAATGCTACAATGCTTAGGATTAGATCTGATAAGCAACCATATCATAACAAAATACTATTAAACAAGGAACACAATGATAAGAGCTATAAGCCCTTTAAAAAAACAAAAAAAGACAAGGCTCTATGTTACCTGAGTCCTATTAGTGACATCAGTTTTAATAGCAATAGCTTCTCCACCTTCATCTTTGATGGCTTTCACAAGATCCAACAGAATCTGTTCTGACCTGGCAGCTAATGCCACTTTAGCACCTGCAGCAGCTAAGGCCAAAGCTGTTGCCTTACCTATTCCACTTGAGGCTCCAGTTACAATAGCCACCTGGCCAGCCAATGGACTAGTCACTGATCCAAACAGGCAATAAGTTTACCATTTAATCAATCATCAAATTTATTGCTTATGTTACTATTTAGTTGACAACAATGAATGACAACAATCATTCTAGAGCTAAGAAGTACAAAGTTAAATGTAGATGAAAACTATGATATTATAAAGTTGTTTTTTACTATAGGTAGCTGATGTTGAAAAAAAGTGACATGAAGATTTTAAAGAAGTTGCTTCAAAAGACAACTCAGCATAGTGTAAAACTGAATAGAGCAACTAAGAAATGTTTCATATAAGATGAGTAATATAAATTACAATGAATAAATGTAGATTCTTTTTCTTACTATATAGTTTTTTAACTTATGTAAGCAGAAAAAGTTTAACTAAAAATCTTAAAATTAACATCTATTAATATTGAACATAGATCTTTAAAAGGGTTGAACTTATTAAGTGCTTACAACTTAAATGTTTCTTTTGTCCAATTAAACTTCTTGCAGTCAGTTGCTTAAAGTAAGTGTTCAACAGCTTAACATCAGTGTATGGATACAACAGGCCAATCTCACTGAGAACTTTTTGTAAAGTTTCATTGTTGAAAGTACTCAGACTAGGCAGGAAGCTGGCATCACTAGAAATAGGATTTAATTCATTATTCACAATCTTTTATGCTGTTCCAGTTCTATAAATAGAAATAATAAGTAGGTCCAGCTAAAAGTGTTAGAAAACAGAAAATATGGATCAATACCTAATATAGGATTCTAATACTGGTGTCATGGCTTCAATACTTGGTGTACTTGACCCATTGCTTGATAGTTCTTCAATGACCCTATTAATGAAGTACATATATACAAGTTTCATGACAAGCAACTCAGCCATAACGTCTGTTAAATGCAAGAATGAAACTTAAAGTAAATCTGTAATAGAATGAAAGAAAGCCTAATTTCCAGCCCCTAATGTTTTATGGATCGCAGACCAGCACAATATATAAATCTTCTGTCATTGTTTATTAAACGTTACGTTTCATATAGGCTGAGCTTGTTTGTTAATATAAATACAAAAATTTAAACCAGACCAACATTTCAGATTATTTTAGATGAGTTGATCGTTACTATTCTTTATGACTTCCATACACTAAATTGAAATTATACAGATAAAGTCTTTGTAATCCCCAAATACAAAGATATGGATCATTTACTACTAAGTACTAAAATCTATTAAATTGTCTCTACATTCTTTGCTTTGCATTCTTAAACATTACATAATTGGTGGCCTGTAAAAACCAGTAAAAAGCAAAAGACCAGTAAAAAGCCAGTTGAACCACTACAGCTGTGAAGTTCAAGTGTATACCAGTATTGACACATTAAACTCGCATAAGCCTAAGACAACACAGGCGCAAGAATACAGTCCGGGACTATATATATACAGCAATGGCCGCTGACTCAAGTGAATTTAGATCTACAAAGATTTTATCTAGTACAATAGAAGACTAATGCAGGTGACTATTTTATTACTCTAAATTTATGCCTGAGCATCTAGTAGATCCAAATACCCTACTTTGGTCTACGAGATTATCAGCAAATTAAAGTACAAGCCAGCAAACGATTACAAGTGATAGACGCATGATGACCTCGTGATTTCGCGTCATCTCATTTGCATCACTTGACCTCAATACCTAAGCCGAAGCTAAAGTGTGTCACCACAAGAATTGTCCATCAAGAGAAGAAACCAGTCTGTCAACAAGCTATTTTGACTCAACGACGAAGGGCCTTTTCCATACACATTCTAGACGAGCCGCAAAATTGAGTGAACTAGATCTACATACAGAGCTACTTCTATACTGTACCTAATCAAGTCAGACGTTGTGCAAGCCATCGTTCATCATAGGTGTGCGTATACGATCTGTAAACCCACCTATCCATTTTGTCAATGTCAGTGCAAACGGCTACATTACAAATGGAAATATAGTTTTGGGCACAACTATATATATCTCACTAAATCCTAATATTTGTTTATCTTGTTTATTTACAAGAATTATTACAAGTTACTGATTCCACTATTGTCTATTCACAAGGATTAGTATATTTATTGTCAGTATTACAAGTATTCAAGTGGATTATATTTGATTGTGAATTATTCCTTATTGGATTATCTTATAACTTAAGAATACGGAAAGTAACAAGTCATCGTGCCCATAGCAAAGCTCCTGTATTGATTTATTCACCACTATCTTGATGGATTATTTTGCACCACACTGGATACTACCTTATCTCAGTGGATTATCTTATTGTAGTGGATTAACCTACCACTATCTTGATGTTTACAGCAGTGTTTCAATTGAATTATTTGAAGCTATATATTGACTGAAAGCCATTAAAGAACTGAATCAAGTTACACTGGAGGGAGTCAGTAAGTTATTACCACAAATTAAATAGAATATTGAGTTATATATTGAGTATACAGTAGTTTACATTTGATAATAGTTTTCTCAGTGTTAACTATTAATTGAGTGCTGACTTGGCACTAGAGAACACTGAACCTGTCAATTTTTTATTTGAATGTACACTTGTTTATATGTATCTTTAGGGATTATTCTATCTGCTCTATTAGTTCTAATAAGGTCCGCGTAGACCATCCTTGTTGGTAAGGGACTTCTAGATCATTTGGAACATTTTTGTTTAGCTGTATTGTTCTGTTAGTAAAACTGTTGCTGTAATTTTCTGTTGTATTTATATTGTCATTTGTCCTAAATCCTGTATTTAAATATTTGTAATTCTCCTGTCCTATTTCTTCTATTTATTAATTTCTTTTATAGCAGACTGTCCTGTTATATATATTGTTTCTGTGTTTGTATTTTTCTATATTGTATATACATTTTTCTTATTATATTAATTTAATTTTTTCATTTTTATTTTACATTTTGGCATACACATAGCCACACATTACTCACATTATGTCACAGTGAAAATTTTTTGGTACCTTATTATGTATTGACTGACATTAAGATCATCATATTTGATCTAGATCTTGACACACACTGTCTTGAATCTGTTTATCTCAAGTTTTGAGAATTATTATTACTAAGCAATATATTGTAACATAACATATTATAACATTACATTTTTCAAATTCCTTGTCAACATTGTCATATTTTTTCTCTCATTTTTTCATTACTATTTTGTACAACATATACACACAATCATGGCTGCATATGACAAAATACTTGAATTAGTTAAAGCTATGGAGCTAGAGGGAGATGAAAAGAAAGAATTTATTAAAAAAGAATTAGAAAAATTAGAAAAGAAAGAGAAAGAAGATAGAATTAGGGAAAAAGAAATTAGTGACAGAAATGAAAGAGCATTGGAGAGGGAACACCAGAAATCACTCAAAGAGATAGAAACAAAACAAAAAGAAATAGAGAAAGAAGCAGAAACAAAACAAAAAGAGATAGAGAAAGAGATAGAGTTAGCAAAATATGAAGCTGCAAAAGCAAATCCAAACATATTAGCCCCACAAACAACTAGTAAACCAGCCATTTCTAGGTTCCATAAATTTAACTTAAAAGAAGAAACTCTGGAAAACTACCTGACACAATTTGAGCACATAGCTAGTACATATTCCCTCAATGATGAAGACATGGCAAAACATCTGTTGGCCAACCTCTCTGGTGAGCCATTGAATATCATTAGCACACTTACAGAAGAACAGAAAAAAGACTACACATCAGTAAAAAATAGACTATTAAGCCATTTTGGAAAAAGTAGTGATTTCTATAGGCAGCATTTTAAGAATCTAAAACTCAACAAAGATGGCGATTTCAATCGCATAATCTTTGATATGAAGACTAACATGTTGAAGTGGCTAGAACTAGAAAAATGTGATATTAAAGACCCCAAGCAGATTTTAGATATGATCATCATTGACAATGTCTTAACCAATGTTACAGACTTGGTCTTCACATTTCTAAAAGAAAAGAAAATAAACAATGAAACTGATTTAATCACTAATCTGAACCTGTTCAAAGACAGTCACCCAGGCCACACTATGGACAAAAGAGAACTACATCAATTAGCTGCCACAGTAAATACTCGTAGTAACAGCTATACTAAACCCAAGTATTCTAACACAAAGTCTTGTTTTCTTTGCGGAAGACCCGGTCACTTGAAAAGCCAGTGCAGACAGAAATATAATTATAGATACAATAACAATAGCAATTATAGAAACCCCAACACCTATAATCAAAACAGATACCAAAACACAAGTAACAATTATAGGCAAAATCAGAACGATTATAACTATAGACCAAATCAAAGTACTAGCCCAGTAAATAGAAATCCTAGATACCAGAACAATAATAGTGATAATAGACCATCTAGGAGAGACACATTTTACCAACAAACATTTCACAACTCTAACAACTCTCAGAATAGAAACAACAACAGGGGCAGTAACAATAGTAACAATTCTCGTAGAGAAGAGCAAGTAGCCTACCTACAAGCAGATAAGCATATGATAAATGTCTTCCCAGCCTACGTGAATCAATCTGAATGTAAAGCCATGAGGGATACAGGCGCTTCTACCTCAATCGTAAGATCGAGCCTAGTACGGCCAGAACAGTATTTACAGGAGTCTGTTAAAGTCGTATACGCCAACATAGAGAAATTTGACATTTGTAAGACAGCAAAAGTCTGGATAGACTCACCATGGATCACTGGGGAAGTGGAAGTAGTAGTCATGGATACTCCAGTCCAAGACCTTATCATAGGGAACACCCAGGGTGTCAAGGACCCAACAATCAATGAAGTGAACTGTTGGATTACAAACAGACAGCAAAAATGGATCTTAGAACAACATCAGGTTCTTGCTGCAGAAACTAGATCCCATAAAAAAATTGTACCTGAAATTGAGATACAAACTACCTTATTTAATGATATAGGAGTAACTAGGCAGGAATTAATAGAAATGCAAAACAAGGATACCATAATTCAAAACCTATTAAATAAAAGTTATAATAAAATTAATATCAATAATCACCACTTAAAGATAAACAATTTAGCTGTTAGATGCAACAAAAAGGGAGATAATACCAGAGTACAGATTTTAGTCCCAGAAAATTTACAGTCTAAAATACTTATGTTATGTCATGATGACCCAACAGCAGGTCACTTTGGTAAAAAGAAAACCTACAACAAAATAGCAGAGAAATTTTTTTGGCCCAAGATGAGAGCTAATATTCAACACTACATAAACAGTTGTCCCCAATGCACTAGACAGAAAACCATAAACAGGGCACCCCTACAAAAGACAGATAGAGGTAAATATTTTTGGGACAAAATTGCCATAGACATTATGGGTCCTCTGAATCACAGCAGCAAGGGAAACAGATATATTCTTGGCATAATAGACACTGCAACAAGATGGGCAGAAGCTTTTCCACTCAAAAGTATCACATCTGAGGACATATGTAACTCACTAAAAACTTTGTTCCTTAAGTTTGGATTTCCAAACAAGATCCTTTCGGATAATGCCTCCAACTTTAAAGCCAACCTAAACAAGGCATTTGCTGACATGACAAATATAAAATTAGTATATAGTTGTCCTTACAGTCCTCAAAGTAATGGTTGTATAGAAAGGCTCGTGAAAACCATTAAACAAGTAATCTACAAACTAGAAAAAGAATCCATGAACACCTGGGATCAGACACTAAACTATGCTATTTTTGCCTATAATACAACAATACATGAAACCACACAATTCAGTCCCTATGAACTAGTATTTAGCAGGAAACCTAAAGGTCCTATAGAACTTTGGGCAGATAAAATGTTAGACCTGGAAAACTACAATGATTTCCATCCCTGGATCACACAAGTAAAAGAAAACTTAAAACAAGGTATAAAACTATCTGACATAAATATGGAAAAGAACTTAAAGAGACACAGGGATATAAAAAATAAACATAGGAATTTAAGGACACTTAATGTAGGAGATCAGGTATACATCAAAATAGAAAATAAATATAGCAAAAACAAAAATGAGGGACCATTTCAAATAATAGGCAAAATTGACAATAAGGTATACAAGATAGACAGAGATGGTAGAGAGTGTACATTAAATATAGATAAATTAGTCAGATTTGAAAAAAGAAAAGGTAATGAAGTAGACATAGTTAAGGCTGACACAGATTTAGAAGAGATCATACAAAAACACACAGTAAACACCATAACAATAGATACCTCTTCAGATTCAAACATTGATAGAACTAACATAAACAACTTAACAATCAAGTACCCCAATGTCATTACTGTAGAACTTGGATGTACTGATTTAATTGAACATTCAATAAAGTTAGACAAACCACTACCAACAAAAACTAAAGCATATAACATACCTAAAGCATATGCAGAAGCAGTCAAAGAAGAGATGTATAAATTAATTAGGGAAAATAAAATAGAAAAATCAGATATTTGTTCATATGCATCACCTATGGTGATAGTTAAGAAAAAAGATAACTCTGCTAGAATCTGTTGTGACTACAGAGAAATTAATAAGTGCACAATTCTAGATCCTGAACCTCTACCTGACACAGAGACACTAATAAACATGCTCAGTAAAGCATCATTATTTACTACAATGGATTTAAATAGAGGATTTTGGCAAATAAAAATGGCAGAAGATTCAAAGCAATACACTGCATTCAAATGTAACTTACCAGGTTTAGAGGGCATATACATATGGAACGTTATGCCATTTGGACTAGTTAATAGCACTGCAACATTTCAGAAATGTATGAGCAAACTCTTAGCAGGTATAGACAATGTCATGTCATATGTGGATGACATATGTATTTTTACAAGGTCAGAGATAGAGCACTTAGATACATTAGAACAGATATTTAACCGCCTGAAGCAACACAATATGACAATAGCTCCTAATAAGTTAAATCTACTTAAACAAGAAATACAATTCTTAGGATACAACATTACTTACAATAAAATAACCCCTACTAAAGCAAACATTAGCAAAATAAACAAGATTAAGGAACCCAAAACAAAAAAGGATGTAAGATCATTACTTGGCTTATGTAACTTCTATAGGAAATTTGTACCTAATTATGCACAACTTATCCAACCTTTGGTTGAATTCACTAAGAAAAAACACTCAAATTCCATTAATCTAGATGAAAGAAGTAGACAAGCACTAGCTAGATTAAAAGACAAATTTATTGAACAGTTAGAGTTAGGAAGCATTGATTCTATTTCTCCACTACTACTATACACAGATGCTTCTAACAATGGTATTGGTGCATGCTTACTACAACAAAAAGACACTGAACTCAAACCTATCATTCATGTCAGTAGAACATTAAACAAAGCAGAGAAAAAGTACTCAGTAATAGAAAAAGAATTATTAGCCATAGTTTGGAGTCTAGTAAAATTAAAGAATTATTTATTAGGTAGATTTTTCATAATCAAATGTGACCATAAGCCATTGTTAGCACTAAAAAGAAAGGAACTTAAGAACAATAGAATCAATAGATGGTCATTGATTCTCAGTGACTATAAGTTTGACATACAGAGTGTCCCAGGTCATGAAAATGTCCTTGCAGATTTTTTATCCAGATATGTTATACATGAAACAGATGTGAATGATGACAATGATATAAAACACATTAGCCAGAGTATTTTGTCTGAATAAGGTCACATAACCTTTTGTATTGTAACTAGGTCAACATGACATTTTTTTTTTCAATGTATTGTAACAAGGTCATGACACAATATTGTTACAGTTTCTCAACCATAATATGAGTTAATAGGTCATCATAGCTATGACATATTTTTGTTGTACTTGTAAATTTTTTATTGGGTCACTTTGACATTTTTCTTCAACATTGTTACTTGTACATGAACCAAGCTGAACTTTTATTTTACTTTACTTATTTATGACCTCATTGAACTTGTAGCAATCAGTGTAAATACTATTTCTTATTGGCAAATAAAACTTGTGTGAATAAAACAGCAAAATTTTTCTTAGCTGTTGTACTTGTATAAGATAATGAAGTGAAATGCACATAAAGTGTATACAATTTTCTTTAATTTATTGATCCAGTGTATAAACATTTTTGAAACAGTAATCACATGTACCGAGCACTTGTATATTTTCCATATATTTCCTTGACAGCACAAGGATGCAAACACATATACTATAATGTATTAACATTGAGTTAAAAAGGGATACAACTCTAAAACAAGCATTAAACTTACTTATGGATTAATAAATTATTTTGAAACAATTATTGATTATTGAACATGTTGTGAATAATTTTATGTACCATTATACATGTATACTATTGAGATGAATGATATAATTAAGTAATGATTACTACAAAGAAAAGGAGAGCAATTATTATAAGTGTTAACATGTAAACATCACTTGGAGTGATGATGTTCATAAATTTTACAGTACTTTGTCTAAAGATTTTCTGACAAAAATCTTTTATTGTGGTGGGGGCGTATGTAACACCACAGTTTTAGAACCACTGTTGTTCATAGTGATTAGAAATCACTTAACTGAAGCCCGTGCTTGGTGCACGAGAATTTTGACCACATGACCACATGACCACCTGACAGAAGTCAGTTGTTCTCCCAGACTCCGAGGATAAAGGAGCTTGATATATTTTATTGTACAAGTAGTAATTATGTACTTAGTGAAGTCTTTATTCCTGTTGGATTAATTACCATGCTTATTCATATGTGATGGCTGGATTTGCCTTTATCTTTATTGTGATTCATATAATGTATAAATAAAAGTTGTCTGCTAGAAGGAAGTTATTCATTCATTTACATGTGTGATGTCCTAGCAGTTAGAACTTAAGTTAGATGTTCCTACGCTCTAGCAAATCTAGTGCGTAGAGTA
>JADKLZ010000728.1:20533420-20552737 GCA_021533235.1 Biomphalaria straminea
AATTCCAACCTTATATAGTGCAAAGCTTTTACTTTTCCTGTTGATGCAAATTGAATTATATTGGCAGTTCCCATTACATTTGGACCATGCAATGCCTGAGTGGGATAAATTTAAAAGAAAAATATGTTTACATTTAAATAATTGGAGTATAAAATAAAGAAGAAAGTTATCTATTAGCTTCAAATGATAAGAAAAAGATACATGTTCTTGTGTATCCATCTATTAGCTACAACATCTAAAGAACACAGCATTTCATTAACTAGCTCTGAGACAAAGGGAGTATCTATAATATACAACTTACACTGTAGGGATAGGCCAAGTTAACTGATGCAGCAGAGTGAATAACAAAGTCAATATCTGTGCAGAGATAGGTGTAGTCTTCTTCACTCAGACCAAGTCGTAACAAAGAAACATTGCCTGGAAGTAAAACACTTGTCCTTAATTTAGGTCAAAATCAATATCTGAGGATTTGTAGTATTTTAGCTTTGCTTCCTGCTCTAAATCTTGTAAAAAAAAAAACAACTTTACAGTTGCAAAAAAAATCATCTAGTTGCGCAGTATTTGAAATGAAAGGTATGATCACCTTTGCTACTTAACTGATCACAATGTGTTATCTTATAAAGAAAATAAAAGGGAGAGGCTGTATTTATCACATGGAAAGAATGCATCTATATAAATGACACATTCAAATTTGTATATCATGTCTGTAAGATTTAAATCAGAAAGGTAGCTCACTAATAGGTTTTAAAGTTTAAAAGACATAATAAAATAAAAGTATTAATTATGACAATCTTTTGGAAAAGGGCATTTTTTAGTTATTGGATCCTCCATTTCTATACATGACTGACTATGTCATGCAGAGGAATAAAGATTTTGACTAGAGAAACAAAGATTCTTCTATTCCATGAAAGGCATTAGTGAAACCATTCCAAAGCTGTGACCATCATGTCACTTTTCTATGTGGTGGTAGCATCCAGGATTACTCCAAGCACAAAAGATCAACTTCTCAAATGCTAATAAACTATACATCAAATGTGCAGTGGTTAATTTTTATTTTTCTATTTGGGGCCACAAAATTTATTCCGCCTAGGGCCTCCAATCATCTAAAGCCAGTCCTGTCAGCGCTATCACATAAAGTCAAAAGACTGGATGGAGAGGTCTCAAATTAGAAACAAAAAAAAGAACAACTAAATCTTTGAAACATTTCATAGCCAAAGCACTAGTTTAAGTAGGCCGTACCTTTCAGAGGTGTTGCTCTTTGCATAAAGGCTTCTTCTAGTAAAGCCTGCTCCTCAGTTTCAGTAGTCTTGTCAGTTGCTAGTATTCCATAGCTTCTTAGTGTGGTTATAATTCTGTCCATGGCAGATCTCTGTGGTAGTTCTCTAACCAGACAATAGACTACTAACTGTAAACCATTCAGTGTAAACAAGTTATTAAAAACTCAATGGTAATGGGAAGACTTATAGAAAATTCCTTTTTAAGTTTGAATGCTTTAATTCTATATCATATTAATACAAGGTGCACATTAACAAGTTTATGAAAAAAAAACTCAGCAGTGATGGGAATGCGAAAGTAAACTAAATAGTATTAGTTTTAAATATGTTTATTTTACATATATTTATTTTCTTACTTTTTTTTTTTAAGCCAAGAAAGAATCAAAATTTGTAAAGATTTTTAAGGAAAAATATATTACTTTTGTATGTAACAGAAGTTCCTTTAATATAAAGGATCCTAAAAATCCAGTAGCTCCGGTCAGTAAGACACGACCTCTGTGGAAATGGTGGCCATGTTGAAATGTGCGCCAGAATGCACGAAGCTGCATGTCAAGGCTTTAAAAAAAATGAAAGCATTGAATTTATACCAATGATTATAAATTTATTAATACAAAAATGATCAATTATGCTATTAAAGTTATTTAAAATTTGTACAAATTTTTTTTTTGTAAAGAAATGAATCTGCTTCATGAATAAAAGATGGCACTTGATTCAGTGATCACTTTCTCATCAAAACACCCATAATTTGGTGTCAGGAACCCATAAGAAGTGATTAAACTTTGAAATAGTCTAAGTCCTGAAAAATAAGTCTCCAAACTTGTTCAGTAGTAGTTACAGTAGACTAAGAAGTGTACCTCTCAGTTACATCTCAACATTAAAAGAAACATTGTACATAGTAATAAAGAGTGATAACTAGAAAATGCATTAGTTTAGTAACATACTTGCTGACACCTTGATCATGTCTAGTCACTTCTGCATGGAGGTCTATCTTTGGTTCAGTTACCTCCCCATTCCCATTGGAGATGGCTTCCGATCCATTGTTATTAGCCAGGCGAGCATCAATGAGCTTAGCCAGGCTGGAAATGGTTGGGTACAGAAATAAATCTTTCACAGCCAGAGTGACTTGGAACTTTTTCCTAGCTCTCTGTAGAAGTTCTGTGGCCATAAGAGAGTGTCTGACATAAGGATAAAAAGAAAAATATTCATTAACTATGAAAAATGTATAAATTTGAATGGTAAGTATGTTATTATCATAGAATAATGTGAATCACACAATAACTGATAATTCCTTTTTATTATCACCTCCTGAACATAAAGGAAGCATGGGCTAAGTAGGAAAATGAGCAGCTCGGAAAGTGAATAATGACTGCAGTTTAAAGTGTTAAACATGCAAGGTTTCATCTAGATCAGGGGTTCTCAACCTGTGGGTTGAGTTTGGGATTGTAAAGAGGAGTCGCCAAGCTTAAAAGGTTGAGAACCGCTGATTTAGATAGTCTGTATAAATACATGAAGACAACTAAGGAAATTTTTAAATATAAAAAAAAATAATTAAGACTTTTATAGTGTGTAATAAATTAGTTTGTTCTGAAAAAGAAAAAAAATAATTTTTATGGTCTCAAAATGTGCAATTCCAAAGAAACTAAATTTTTTATTTTTTTTTATTATTATTGTTTGTTTGAAATCCTTGATGGAAATGTATGATCCAAAGTTGTCTGCTCACCCGCCCAGGTCAAAGAAACTTTCCTGAATGTCAATCTCTTTCAGCTGCAGAACTTCTATCCAGATTTCAGCTAGAGCCACCTCTGTCACTGTGGATGGTCTCCCCTCAGCACCAACACCTTCTAATTGTTGGCATTTAAAATCAGGTAAAGCTGACTTGTCAAGTTTACCGGTGGCAGCAACTACTGGAATACTGAAATAGAACAGAAATATATTAGAGTTTAAGATTGTTCCATAAGCAAGGGTATAAGCCTTTCTTCCATTTCCTTTTTTTTTAGTTTGACTATTAGCACATGACATTTTATAAGCAATTTTATAAGAATGCTTGTTTCTATTTTAGCCATTTTGCAAAAAGTGTCTTATTGCATGTTAAACTTAAACATTTCTTTGCAAATTAATTGGAGAATTCAAGTCATGAATATGAAGATGAATGATTAATTCAAAAATGTCAATTTTAGACGTATTCTTTTCAAACGAGCTGATAGTGCATATGCTGGTTTTCTAAAATGTATATCTAAAATGATATTAAATCATCACTTTTAAAATTCTAAATTACTCTTCTTTCTCATTCTCAAAAAAATGCTAAAAAACTGTAGCAACTTTTTGTAAATATTAGAATAGCTCTAAAAATAAGTTAACAATGGAGAGTTTGTGCTAGGATGTAATTATTTTCAAATTTGAAGGAACATCCGAAACATGGAAAACAGACCAACAAAAATGTGATAATATTATTGAACATCACTTCATTTGCAGTAACATACAATATAAATTTGGAAGGAAAAGAAAGTTGATAAGAATAACAAAGAAATTAACTGAAAAAATGAAATAACATGAGCCTTACCTTTGAAGAAACAAAAAATAGGAAGGGATCATGTAAAAGGGCAAACGTTTTTTTAACTCAGCTCGGACTTCTTTTTTGGTAGTTTCCCTTTCACTGACGATGTACGCCACCAAAAATTTATCTTCACCTTCATCCCCTTTCACTAGGACAACACAAGCTTTGACCATGGGTAGTGAGAGGAGGCAAGATTCTACAGCCTAAAAATACAATTGAAGATCAATGAAGAATGAAGAAATTGCTTAATATATATATATTTATATTTAAAAAATAAAAAGGTCGTATCCTACAAATGTTATTTAAAAGTCTCAGATCATCTTTTGAGTGCACAATATCAATTAGTCATTTATCAGTCTGCAAATAAAAAGTCAATGACCCTGCCACCCTGAGAAATTTCTTTACATTTTATATATATATAAGCACTCTTCTTTATTGTAGTGAGAGCTGGTCATCAACAAATATGAATTAAAAGCGCTGATATGTCAGCCCCATGCTATGATTAAGGAATCCCTAAAGACATGTTATATACTGAACTTGTGGAAGAAGTCTGACCCAAGAGTTTCCCAAGACTAGGGCGTAATCATCTTCTTTTTGAAGTAATGTCTGTATTGTATAAGATAAGACTAACCTATAGAGATGTCTGCAAGTGAGACAGAATCATAGGCATAAATGAAAATAAGTAAAGCTCCCCTTTCTGTTTCTTTGGCCAATGATTAACAAGCAGGGTGTCATGTGGCCAGCACAACAACTGTCTTTAGTTTCCTTAACCAAATAAAGATACTCATTAGAGCTGGATGGACTCAGAGGTACCCTCAAAAATCCTGAAATTCACCTAGATTTAAACCCAAGACCCCCTGTTTCTTTTGTTATATGAAGAGACTCTTTTAACAATACATCCACACAAAGCGTCAGCATCATAGTTTATAATTAATTTAATCTTCATGAACAATATAAATACTAGTTAGTTTCTATGCCTCCCTTTTGGTTCACTCCTCCTTTCATCACACATTTGCACCATTTCACATTTACACTAACATGCGCATGTAACCTCCCCCCCCCTCCTATTCTTTAAAGAGCATAGTCTTTTTGTGTGCATAAATTTTTTTCTCAGGAATTCATAGAAATAGAGAATTAAAGGCAGAGAGCTCAGGGTTCAAAGGATTGAATCCTGAGATTTATTGCAATTGCATGAACTTGTCTTAGATATGGTAAAATTAAACATCAGAAATATAACATAAACTGCTGCTTATGTAACTATTATTATGTTTACAAAAGTTGCTTTTGTCACCACATTTAGCAAGCCTTCTCAAATGTTGGTTTGTAAATACCTGTACTTCAATAGAATAACCTCTGATCTTGACCATAGAGTCAACTCTCCCACATATTTCTAAGTTACCACCAGATAACATATAGCCCCAATCTCCTGTTCTGTACATTCGTCTGAATTAAAGAAATATTTGTATGCATTATTCATATGATTTATGTTGCTTTTAGTATCATTTTAAAGTAGCATGAAATATAAATCCAGAAAAATAACTTTTTATTTCAGATACTGCTCTAAAATAACTATTATTCTCACTTTTGCTGGCCATCAACATCCATATAAACAAATCTTTGTTTCTGTACTTCTGGCCTGTTCAAATAGCCTCTTGCCAATGTTGGTCCACTTACATAAATCTGGAATATTTAAGCCAATTCATGTCAAAGTCAAACAGTGGATTTGTTAAAGCAGTTTTAAAGTTAACAAACACAATAATGTCAGAAGTCAACTTTTCTAGAACAAACTATCAAAGCAAACATACAATAACTAGATAGTGTATCAGATATGGGGATGGTAGGAAAGAAGACTGGTAGGGAGCTAACAGACTTTGGTCAAGGGAAAGGTTTTTATTGGTTTTATTTAACCTACTTTTTTCCTGTTTATGTAAATTTACAGACATACCCTCAAAAAAGGAAGATTATTACATTATGTTAGATAGTTTGATGCAATCAAGAGGTAAAGTGCCTGCCCCTGATTTTGATATTTAAAAAAAAATAAAAAAGATTTAGGAAAAGTGTCCAAAACAAAAAAGTATTTGTTTTAATAGAATACCTCTCCAGACATGCCCACTGGCTGAACTTTGTTGTCCTGATTGAGGATAATGATCTCGACACCTTCCATGATGTGTCCAACTGGACAAAACTTTCTGGCCAATAATGACTCCTATAAAGACAGTTTTTATACAATTAATGAATTTTGTAGAAATTATATTTAATATATTTTTTTTCTAAAAAAAAAAGACAAACTCTTTAGTAATATGTTAATCAAAAATTCAGAATCAAAGAAATTAATTGCTCAAGCATTTCTGTTGCAGTGCTATAACATTTCATTAAAATGTAAAGGGACACAAAATTTTGTACTATTAGAAATTTAAATGAAAACTTTAAAAAAAGGGGGAGGAGCTAAATTTTTTTTCACTAATAAACACTTGACTTTTGTTAAGACACAAACCCTAATGAGATTCAAATTCATTATAATATATTTAAATTAAAAGATCAGGAATTTTCAACAACTGCAGTCTAGTCTCTAGTTGACTATTTTTGTAATATTACTATTGTTTTGTTTTTTCTATTTTTTTTTTAAGTAAATGTATTAACATTTTAAATATACATTTTTGATATTTAGAATAAATAAAATGGTTAGGCCAAAAACTATGTACTTGTACTATATTTCAAAACAGACAATGACCTTAAAATTCCTGTAATACTGACTCAAGTCCTCACACGCTACATCATGACATTCTGATATACTGTATAAGTTGATGAATCTGACCCAAGGCATGTGTGTCATACACCGATCTAACAATGATGTGGTTACTACCTCTCCACAAAACCAAACCTGGCTGAAAAGTGTGATTACAAATTATTTCACAGAAATACAGTTATGTTAAAAAGGAATAAAAGTAATTACCTAAACCATCTCATAATAAGATGGTTAGACTCATTAGAGGTAAACATAAACATGTATCTGAAGGCATATATCAGTAGTAGGCCTATTACTTAACTGAGTAATATGGTTAGTTTAAAAAATGCATACACAGTTTTTTAATCCATGTTTTCAAGTTATGAATATGTGAAGGAATGCAAATGATACATATATACTAGCCAGAAAATTTCAATTACCTATATACTGGTCAAAATGATTAAGCATAAATATGAAACTTAACATTTAAAAATATACAACTTTAAATAGATTGACATTTGTAGACTTGTATTCAGGGTAACATGACATACAAAACAATCTTTACCGAACAGTTTTAAAGCTTTCCTTCAATGTTTCTGGTGGAATTGTATTGACAACTGTCTCTAGAAGACTAGGTGTAAAAAGCATTCTTGTAATTTTGTTCTGGGCTAAAAAGTCACAAAGCAAGGGAGGGTCATACACCACACTATTACTCATGATGTACAGGGGAACTCCTTTCATGAGGGGACGCAGCATCTCCCAAACAAAGAAAATATTGCAGGCCTCCCTCTCCTGGTTGTCCTGGTAAGGGAAGTGTGTATGCCGATGGTGGTATGAGTATACAGCACCACGTTGTGGACATGTGATGCCTAGATGAAATTAAGTTAGAAAAAAAAATATATTCATCTGTTTTCATGTAAGCAGAAAAACAAATATCAATAAATGAGAACTATTGCTCTAACTTGTGAAGTCCCATCCAAAATTGTGACGTGAAATAGAGATAAAATAAAGTGTTGTTCCTCTAGGTTTAAGTATACACACCCCTGAGAGAGGATGTTTAGAGGTACTGAACTAATTGTGTTATGGAAATGGTTTGGAGGCATTCAAACAGTTTTCAAAATTATTACTGGATACAATTTAGCTTTGATGGAATGAGCCTTAATTATCTTAAATATTTACATACATATATGTGACTTAAAGTGAGCATTGTTTCATTAGGGCTTGTTTATAAATTAATAAAGAGAAAGAGAACACTCTAAATGAGAAAAAATTTATCTCAAGAAATATGGTCAATGTACATCTTAAAATCTTTGAAGCCTCTATTAATAGCGTAAACACAAACAATAATTAATTTCTACAATGTGTTAAGTTCATAAAAATATATAATGCATTCAATTAATTGTGGGGTATTCAGTTCAACATAAACATTAGAAAAAATCTCATTGCCGTGTAGGATCTGTACCAAACAGAGACTTTGGAATAAAAACCAAAACCTTATCCACACACTACCAGTAAGTATAATTTTATTTTAGTTAGATTGGTAAATTTCTTTAATGCACTGGATGTTAATAATTTTATATATATACCTTAATATATAGTACAAGTGAACTTTAAGTGGTCTGTTTTTTTTTTACCTTTTGGTTTTCCTGTAGTACCCGATGAATACACTACATAAGCCAGACTATCTAAATCAGTGAGAGGGTCTTGGAGTGTGGCATTATTCTTCTCATTTTTCTCGCTAAACCTGGTTTGCCAACCCTCATCTAGTACCAGAACTTGCTTAGCTAAAAGAAATATTTTTTTTAATTTAATATTACATATTCATCATAGAGGAAAGCTTAAATTGTAAAATGAAAAGTATAAATGTTTAATAATGGTATAGGCCTAATGCACACAAATTTCATGGAATAGCCAAAGCAATGCAGTGATTCATTATCAATCACTGGGGATGTATGCAGTGTTTTTTGGCTCTTTATAACAGTGTAATTTATCTACTCAAAATGCAAAGAAAGAAAAGCATCCATGAAAGAGTATACTTAGAAAAATAAAATGAAAGATAGAGATTAAGATTAAGGCTTTCATTATAAAAACAAATTAAATGCTCCTCTCTTATTGATGGTAAATTTTGTTCATACTTTGATTATGATCTCTTTATAAGATGAAAGAGATGTATAATTGATAATAACATTGAGAGGCCCATACTATAATAATGATTTGTGCAGGTAAACAATACTGTGGTCAATTACTTACCAGACCTTAAACTCTTAGGAATAAAATTTAAATAGATTTTTTGTCTAGGTTTGCTAATTATTTACAATTATTGCTAATTATTTACAATTATTGATAAGGCCCATATGTCAGAATTTTTTGCATTTAAAAATGTCATTGAAAGTAAATAGTATTAATAATATTTACCAGGATAAGTATCAAGTCTAGGAGCAAGATCTGGACTTGCTAAAACAATTATAGGTTGGGCATCTTGAAGGACAGACTCTAGCATAGGAGTAGGATAAGATGTGTCCAAAGGTAGATAGGCAGCTCCTAAAAAAAATACACCCAATTAATGTTTGATAAAAAAATGCATTCACAGAAAGTGCAGTACATGGCCTATGTACACTTAAAGCCTCTAGAATGCACAAGACGCATATTGATTTTAAAATGTAATCTAATTAAAGGTGTTAACAAAATATCAGATGAGGATTTGGCAACTGACCTGCTTTCAGAATAGCGATGTAGGCTGCAACAAAGTTAATGGTTTTTTTCCAGATAAATTCCAACTGAGGTTTCTGCTTTGACTCCATGACTCTGCAGTACAATAGCCAATGTGTCTGTCCACGAGTTCAAATCAGCAAAAGTAACACTTTGATTTTCTAAAAAATTTAAGCAGCAACAAATGAAAAGCAAATGCCATGAGAGAGAGAAGAGGGGAGGATGAAGATTAAAACATTCTGCAATTTAGGTTGAAGAAAAAAGTAGATTCTAACTATAAATTATAATAATATAAAACAAATATAGATATTCGTTTCAAAATTATGTCTCAGTTGGGTAAAGACAATCAGAACTGACTTGAATGTGACACCTTCTCTCTTTAAATAAGGTCCCTGCCGGCCTTCTACAACCGGATGGAGCAACGTTAGACCATTCTGGTTAATCACATGACCACATCCTTCAAGACACTTCTGAGCTCTACTCACAACACGGATTCTCCCTGAACTGTTTGGGCTGACCGTCGTAACTCCCCACAGTTGACCACCTGTCTAGCGGTGGCCTGGAAGGATTTGCATCAGCTGTCTACACACACCACTACCCCCATCTGTGTCACCACTAGATTTATTACAGTAAATTGAAGTGTAGACAACAATTTAAGTCCAAGCCCCATCTGTATACCAAACACCAAACCAGTTCAAGAGAAGAAAGTAATTTTAAATATATATATATATATATATACAATTAATTAATTAAAAATTATATCAGCCTTTGATTCATAAATGACAAATTGACAAAAAAGATCATACCATCAGGACTAACAACAGCAATGGCATCAGGTGTTAACTTTGCTTGCTTTACAAACTGTTCATGAAGTAGACCAACAGATTCATATTCCATTTTAAAGCTGCTTTCTAGCTCCTTGTTAATCTTCAAAACTAGACTCTAGATGACAGATCTCCTTCAAGTATTAAGTTTGCCTTAATTGCTCTTCTTTGTCTTGAAACACAATGTAGACTCTATTACACTCTCATCACTGGTAATGGAAAAGAAGCAATATTTTAAATTAGAGATTATTTTAGTATCTAGATTTATAATACTAGACTCTATAGAGTTGAAATGTCTAAACTTAAACTCATCCATCTCTAGACTAGATTGGATATAGTTTGGGTTCTATACTCTAGATCAAGATTAGATCCCAGATTTACAAAATTTTTCTACTGGAAGTTAGAATTTTGTTATTGTAATTAAAGGATCGACAACTGAATTAAAAATAAAATTATTACAAACATTTTCATTATCGCAGTATAAATATTTTTTAAATAAATATTTTTAACAGTTTAAATTAATGCATAGCGCAAGGTTAATTCATTTCGGAATAAGACATATTATATTTCTGTGGTGACATCCTGAAGTAATTGAAGTTATATTTCAATTATAATAATTAGCAATAATTTAATAGACCATTCAATTAAAGGTAAGAGCTAGTAAAGTTCGTTTAGCAGACACTTTTGCACCCATTTTTACTTATTTAATAATTTTTATATCGGTAATGGTTATAAGACCTAGGAAAAAAATGAAAATATCTGAATACTCCTCAGCTATTTGCCAATGAAAATATAGATATATATATATTATTATGATACAAATCATGAAAATGGATCTTGTTCTTAAGAAGGTAAACAAAATAAAATATAATTTCTATTTTTATAAGGTCTGGATCTACTTCAATAGTTTAAGCAGGAACTAAAAAACCCTATAGTGCATCATTTGTAACAAAGTTCTAAAAGCCCAATCTATATAAAGTCCATTTAACTGTAATGTCATTTTGATTTGCAAACATCCAAAAACTTTGTTGACAAGGATACCCAGTACTTTGGATTTTAAAGACGAGTGTCTCTTTTACAAACTTTTGAAATGTATAACAAAAAGTTAGTTCGTTTTTGGAAAAGTATAAAATCACTTTGAAAAATATTAGTGGTGTCTATACAGATGGTGCTCCAAGTTTGCTAGTAATTTAAAGTGGTCAGGATTTCAAAGTTTGGTAAAGAATGAGTCACCAAAATTCACCAGAACTCACTGTGTGGGTTACTGACGAATGGAAACACTGCTACAGGAATTACAAGAGGCAATGAAAATTTGTCTGCAATGATCTTATGCAACATGCTTTGAATTGTCTGAAAAAAAAATCTGATCCTTCCAAATAAAACTTTAGATTGGCAAACAAGTTTACATGTTCCCATCAATCTTATCTGCTTTCTATAATGAAAATGACATTAAATCTGACAAATGAATGAAATGATAATTTTTGTGAAAGAACATTTCCTGGTGCCAATACATTTGCACATCCCTGAAGTCCATTCAAAGTTAAAATTTAAGATGTTCAGTAGACAAAAGATTTCTTTTTAATATCAGTTAAACAAATCTGGATCTTAAGTGTTTGTAGTCATTATGCTGACTAGTCTAAGTAGCGCCATTTCTTCCATTTTTAATAACATTTTTGTTTTTGCGAAACATGAATTTTACAGCCTGTTAGTTATTAGACACAAGTAAAGGTCATGCTGCCATTAAACTATGATTAGACAAATTCGAAGACTGTCCCAACACCATTGTCACTGCTCCCCCATGCTATTAAAATTAACACACAAGTTAAATAAATATGAATGTGAATATGGTGAGCAAGAAATATAGACATAGATAAATGCTAGTCAAAGATAATAATTTCATATTTATATTGAAATTTATATAGGCCTATTTGTATTTAAACAATTATAATAATATACAAGAATACAGTTAATTATTAAATATTGTTTCAAATTAAACATATATAAAACTTTGTCAATACATATCAGAAATTTACATAATAAATAATTACTATTACAATTACTTATGCTTGTGAATGAAAATAATTTGATTCCTAGCTTAAATTAGCTAGGCTTGTGAATGACAATTAACAATTGGGGTGGGTGGAGGGAGGTCGCATTGTGGGGAATTAGAAAAAGGGTCGCCGTATGTAACTATCTAGATCTAGTAATCTAGATCTAGTATTGACTTTAGTTCTAGATCTATCTAATCTAGATAGTAGATCTAGAAAGATATTCCCATTAAGTTTGATGAAGGCATGATATATGATGATAATATTAATCGATTCTGGATCTAGAATCTAGACTCTCTCTATAGTCTACTATAGATCTCTGAGTTATAGATCTATATAGTTACCTAGTAATAGAAGTAATCTACTATTTTTTTTTATCTAGAACTAGATACTTATACTAACTTATAGTTATAGCCTACTAGATCTATGTAACTATAGTATAGACTAGTAGTGTCTAGTACTAGTAGTAATTAGGCCTATATTATTACTAGAATGTCGCTACTATAAGTATTGTTATAGATCTATAAAATGTATTGTAGTAGCCTAGAATAGAGTTGAGTAATTTAAGTACACACTTTACATACTTAGATCTACTAACATAGTCATATAACTTATTATAATCTTAAAAAATATATTATAATATTAAATATTCAGATCTTGTCTTGTATAATACAGATAAAGAATACTCGTTTTTTTTCTAACATAATGATAAATAGATATCTAGCAACCCGATTTTGCGTATCTGGCCACGTAAAGTTAAGCTTACCAGTTATTAGGTCTATATAGTTTAGTATCTAGATCCAGAATATATAATTTAGATCTATGAGTTAATGTTATGCTTGTAAACGTTGCTGTCACCAATAGTCACCTGATTTTAGAATTCGTATTTTTAGTTCAACTGAGGCTGCGCCCAGCAGACGACAAAGAGGAGACTTCACGTTAACCTCGGAAAAGAGAGGCGAGTGGTTGGTGAATCAAATTACGGTACGCACGAGTATGGCAGAGGCGCGCGTGAGCTCCGTGCACATGGCCTCATTTGAAGTGATTCATTGATTTCTGTAGATAGATCATAGATCTATCTAGAATCTATATCTTATCTTCTTTCTTTTTTTTTAAAGTAATTTTAACGTCTATAGTAAGGTTGGAAATAGGCTATATATAGCTCCTCCTTCGTGTTCGAAGATGAGCACATTTCTCATTTCCTATGGACTCGAAGATGGCTGTAAAGTCCAATCCTCGCTTTAAAAAGCCGGCCGCCTATGTGACATGGGTGGGTTTTGTCGGTTGCCTGCTTCTTCTCTCTGCTTTCTGATGGTTCGGCGCTCTATTGCAGTGGCCACTCTACTTGCTTCAAATCTTGAGACTCCGAGACTCACGGCTTCTCGCCATGCGGAGCGATCTAGAGCTAATGCTTCCCAGCCATGAATGTCGATACCGCATTCCTTGGAAAGGTTGGAAATAGGCCTATATATATCGTGCCACATCACGGTATCGGGCTCGTCCGCTTCTAACGCCTAAACATTTTTTTTTTGTTGTGAAATATTCTACCGTACGTTAGTACTGGCCTTGTAACTACATAAACTCGAAGTGCTCTCCACCTTAAATTCTGGATCTGATACGTCCCCAAAACACTACGTAGCGTATGTGGCAAACATCAGGCGTGCAGTCAAGGATAACGGGAAGGAATGCCATCAGGTACATAAGCTAATTTTGATGTATTTTATATCTGAGGTTCTGGTCGTTAGCGGCGTTGAAGACGTTCTTGCATGGATGGGTCGAATCTCGAATGTGTCAAGCATCTCAACTATTCTCAACCAAGTATAAAAACTGACCGTTGCATAAAGTGTTTATGTTCTCCCATGAAATGCATTGTTATTTTAATTTGTTGTTGTTGTTTTTGTAACCCTTGTTGTTTTTTGTCAAGGTACTGAACTCTTTTACTTTTGCAAGTCGGACGGAGTAGAGTTACCCTACGTAATTTAAGAGGCGAACAAAAAAGATGGGGGAGGGGGAGGAACAACAAGTAGTATTCACCCGTCACTAATTAGCAGGGCGGGACTTAACCATTGTAGAGCCCTATGCCAAACGGATTTCGCGGGGCCAAGTTAGGGTAGGGATACGGATAATAAGTGAAAATTAAGAGTTTGTATTAGAAAATAAATTCGTCTACCATTTTATTCATTCTTTACTACCTACAGAATTACTTTACGAGCCTTGCGTGTAGCGAAGTCATACAGTATATCATAAAAATTATATTTCTACATAGATTACGCTCAAGAGCAGGAATTGCTAAATGTTTCAATCTATCTACGAGAATTGTTAACCTCAAGTAATTCTTCATTAGTTTGAGGCGAGAGAAGCTTCTTTCACTAGAGTCCACAATTACGGTTATTGCATAGTGCCTTTTTTTTTTATCGCGCTTAGGATTGGCTCTTTCTAAATTGAATGACAGTTTTTGTCTATATTTTTCAGGAGATTTGCATGAGTTTTCAAAAGATTTTAATAATTTCCGGATATTTCCAGGACTTTTTCGTATATTTTGCAATTTCAGGAGATTTCCATGAGCTCCTGGTAAATCGACATGAGGCTGCGGGAAATCTGTCATAAGTTATAAAATGGTTTAATTTAATAATTTATACACCTAGAATAAGCGCGGGTCCTATGAAAGCGCGGGGCCCACTGCGGTTGCAGTGGACTAAGGTCGGCCCTGCAAAATAGCGGAGTATGCTACGCCACCGGACGACTAGTGAAGATGCAATACACAAACCAATGTCACTGTACAATGTTTGTTTTTTTTGGTAGGCCTACTACTTCAGTAGGATGTCAAGATAGACTAAGTATTTTGTTTGCCTACTTTCAGACACACCGCTTGCACTACGAGTATTTCGATTTTAATGAGACGAAAAGTCTTCATATCTTTGTGGCCTTAATGAAGGCAATTAGAACCTGTCATCTAAACCATTCATTATCCCCATGGACTCTGTCAACTGTAGCTTACTTAAAGAATGACCTTCATAAATACAGTTTCCCATGCACTGGCCTAAATTTACACCATCAGATCTGCAAAGCTTTGTTTTCAGTGGTCCTCAAATAGTTTCCCATAGTAACGTTTTTTTTATTCCTATCGGTATAATTTTAATAAGCAGTGCATGACAGTTCCATAAAGAATTGATTGTTGAAAATATGAGTGTCTCCAAGATAATATAGAATATTTCGGAGGACTTTACACATACTGGTGATTACCACAGATAATTATAAAGGTTAGGAATATGGTTTTGATACAGTAAAATGGTATGGTTGCATGGACTCCATTTTATTTTATTAAGTCTTATAATTGGTTTATTTGTATGTGAATATAATATGCGTACTTAAACTTAAAACAGACTTTCACTACGTGCAGTTGTAGCTCATTGTAGTAATATGAGAGGACTACGTCCACTGCCGTGTAGCACAATACGCTACTCAATACAGCTTTCTTTTTCTTTTTCAAAAACTGAAGGCTACGATACCGCTGGATAGTCTTAAGTGCTGAGCCGAAGCTCTTCGAGCACTAAGTTTGAAAAAAAAACCTGTCTGACTCTCATCCGAGAACAAAAGACCAAACAGTAAAAAAAAAAAAAAAACTTGCGGACCACAGGTCTGTCTGAGAGGGACCCGAGTCAATGACTATAGGGCATTGCTATTTCCAGGCCTGGATTAACCATTAGGCAAACAAGGCACGTGCCTAGGGCACCAAGCGTTTGGGGGGCACCAAAGAAAAATGTGTATATTGTCCCGGTAGCCTCGCGAAATCGACATCACATTAGCAAAGAATGGTTATTGTATTCACCATCCACAGGATCTGTGTACTGTTTTGTTTGTAAACTTTTTGCGTTTAAAGGTTCCACAAGTTTGGATGATAAAAATTGGTTCAGTGACTGGCTTTTAGAGGACAAATGAAAAATTTGGATCTTTACAAAATGGAAATTATCTAGGGTTGCTGGAGTTGGTCAGTCAGTTTGATCCATTTTTAGCATCACACATTGCGAAATAAGGAAATTCTGGAAAAGGAAATCCTTCATATTTATCCAAAACTATATGTGAAGAACTGATTGAAATTATGTCCCAAAAAAGTTCATGGAGTTATTTTAGAGGAAGTAAAGGCTTCCGGTTATTTCAGCCTGTCAGTAAACACCAGATGTTTTACATATAGATCAATTAAGCGTTGTTCTTCGATATGTGTTAGATGGAGAGCCCATTGAGCGCTTTTTGACTTTCTTGGAGCTGCAAAGTCACACAGGTGAAAATATGGCTAAGCAAGTGTTGCAGTACTTAGCCTACGTGAAGTTTGCAATATTGCTTTTTCGTAATGCAGAGGTCAGTCATACGACAATGCTGCTAATATGTCTGGGTGCTTCAAGGGCATGCAGAAAAGAATTCTAGAGGAAAATGATTTTGCTATATACATTCCCTGTGCTGCCCATTCACTAAATCTGGTAGGCAGAAGTGCCGTTGACTCTTGTTTAGAGGCAGTAAACTTCTTCCATACAGTGCAACTGATCTATACTTTTTTCACAGTTCAACCAACAGGTGGAAGATTCTGAAAGGATGCCTTTTGAATGAAACGCCTGTAAAGCCCCTTTCCGATACCAGATGGGAGGCACATGCTGTTGCAATTGAAGCTATTGTTAAGTCTCATCCTCAGATTATAGAAGCGTTAGAATGTTTACAAGACCAGTCACAGAAGGGGGACACCAGAAGAGAAGCAGAAAACATCGCAAAGAATTAGAATTTGCTTTCATGCTTGTCTTTTGGAAAGAAGTGTTACAACATTTTCATAGGGTCAGTCAAGCTCTACAAAATGAGCATGTGAATTTGAAAACGTGTGCTGATTTGTATTCCTCACTAGCAGATCACTTGCATGAATCTAGGAATGAATTTGAAAGATTTGAAGAAGCTGCAAAAGAATAAACACCACACGTGGTGTTTAAGGCAACTTTGACCCGTAATCGTAAACGAAAGACAGTGGTCATTGATGGTAATGTCCCTGAGGTCTCACTGAATGCCAGAGTTAAATTTCGTATATCTACTTTCTACGCGATTGTTGACAAACTTAAGACAGAGATGAGTAGACTAGCGCAGGTATATAATGATATAGTAGTTCGATTTTCTTGTTTGGTCGATGTACCACAAACATTGCAGTGTTGTGAAGCACTAATTGATGCTATTCTGAAGATCTGAACACTAATTTATATACTGAACTACAACAGTTCCACTCATATATTCGCCACAAGTTTCGTGAATCAAAATCTGAGAACAACACGTTCAAACATGCAGAACTATACAAAGTAATAGTTAGAGACAACATCGAGTGGGCTTTTAGAAATGTAGAAATCGCCTTGCGCATATGTTTAACATTAATGGTCACGAAATATTTAACTGAGTGCTCTTTTTCTCAGTTGAAACGTACAAAAAATCCAAGTAGATCAACAATGAAACAAGAAAGGCTTGATTCCTTGTCTCTGCTGATGATTGAGGCGGACTTGTTGCGCAAAAATACCTTTGATGATGTACTCAAAAACTTTGCCAAACGTAAATCTAGAAAAAAGAACTTTAGAATGTAAATGTGTGCTCTCTCTGACTTTTTTGGTTATTATCGCCACGTTGAAAAATTGTTGGGATGCTGTTGTAATAAAGGATTTTGTGTGATTTATTAAATTTTCTATGTTTAAAATGTATTTCATAATAAAATTTTATTTTTAATAAAAAGAAAAAAATGCTCACAAAAAAAAAATTTTAAAAGAAGAAAATAAAAATACATAAGAAAATAATAAATTTAAAAAAGAAAATACGCCTAAAAATCCTATAATACAGAAATATCTTATTGTAGGTTTTATATGAGCGATGGTAGTAGGCTACAACATATGTGTTAATAATCGTTTGTCTTAGTTTTTTTTTGCATAATATTGAACATACCAGCTATCGGTGGAGGATCGGGGGTCCGGGCAGAAGGGGGCACCCATGTGGGTTTGTGCCTAGGGCACCAAATTGGCTTAATCCGGCCCTGGCTATTTCCGATACCAATGACACTCCGACGCATGGACTAGAAATCATGGCCGAAGGCCAAGTGGCACAGGGGGCCACCCCCATGTTCCTTCATTATACCAAGCTAACTGTGCGGGATTTGCCATTGATGAGACAGTCCCTTGGGGAACAGCGCATGGATGTGGTGACGGGCCGTGGGAGCTTTCTTACAACCCCGCTCAGTGCAATGGGCAGACTCTCGTCTTTCCCGTAGGCACCCCCACGGGGGTCCTGTTTGTTACGATACCTACATTCGATCTGATACACCAGTGTTTTCAAAACTGTGTTCCTCCTAGGCGCCAGTAGGCCATGTGTAATAATGAGTATACATCAACATTGAGCAAAAGCATTGCCGTATATGTCGTATATATCTGTCGTAGTTTCTTGCAAAACAGCGAAATTAAAAGTGTAAAAAAAAAAAAAGACAGTAGACTGGTGATATTTCCCCTCACTTGTAATGATTTGAGCTAAGTACATTCTTTAGCATGCCAATTAATAAACTTGTCGAGCATCATTTACAAACATATTTAAACATGCTTTTTACAATCCGTCCCATTAGCTTGCAAACTCTTCATGGGTTGTGGATGGACGCTGGTCTAGTATTTAGAGACACATTAGAGACCCATTTCTTATTCCATACGCTAGAACTAATTCTTACAAGTGCTTCTTCTTCCCAAGTGCCATTAGAGAATAGAATAGGTTTCCTGAATCAGCCAGGAAATCAAAGACTTAGCAGAGTTTAAGTCTTGATTAACATGCATGGCTACATTGACACATGAAATGCGTGGGTCATAATTTTCTTCTTTTTTTGAAATAACGTCTGGAATATAATATAAAATAAGAAAAGGGTTCAAACGTCTAACAATTTTCCAATAAAGTTTCTAACAGTTTGGGGGAGGGGAAATAGCTACCTAATTGGCCAAACATTGAAAACTCTGGTTTGATCGTTTTAATTAAAAAAAAGTTAAATCATCTTAAAATTAAATTGTATTCAGTTAGGATATAGAGAAATAGATTTAAAAAAAAAACTTTTTATGTTACTTGTTTAGAAAATATAGTTACTAGGAATAGTTTTGTATTGCCTATTTCGATGTATATTTTATAACAAGAAAAAGTTGCA
>JADKLZ010000728.1:20579486-20591861 GCA_021533235.1 Biomphalaria straminea
CCAGCATATACTTCCCCAGCATTTCTTCCCAAGCATAGTTTATACTTCCCAATCATAAACCTTCCCAGCATATACTTTCCCTGCATAAACTTCCAAGAATCCTCATAAAAGACCAAGAAAGAAAATTTACATCTAGATTTCAACCCAGACTAAGTTTATTGGTTAATCAATCTTACATTGGAATAACTACCCACAACAACCTATAAGATAACTGCAAATGTGGGCAAAGTCTGAATTTCATTTACTTATGCTACAACCGAGTTCAGGCTTTCCTAGTCAAGAATACAGTTTTACTTCACAGGAAGCTCATTGATTTATCTCTGGACATCTCTGTGGCTAGGAACGTCCCATCTTTCAGTTTCCTAAAGTGATTTTTTTTTCCTAAACTTGATTTCAGAACTCAATTTTCAGGAGGAGATTTTTGTATGGATTATCCGTAGTCCTTAGCCCGTCCAGTGGCACAGAAGTTGATCAAGTTTGCAAGATGGTCCGGGAATCGGTCAACCGTCTTTTAACTGATGGTGGTTAATACAATTTACAGAAAAGTTGAAACTGGTAAACAGTCGTTATTGGCGAGTTCTCAAAACAGTCTGAGAAGTTTTAAAGTACACAGGACTTTAGTCAAGTTTTGGCATTAAACGACCTGGTTTGATCAAACAGAGCAGCCGACAGATAACACACGTGTGTAACACACGTCATTATATACGTCACATGACCGTATTTATGACAGGGCAAGAAAGGGCCTCACCCTTAAAAACTAGGTCCTTACATTAAAAACAATAAAATTTTTAAAAAATATTTTTTTTAAAGGCTTGCATTAAGAGTAATTGTATCAATTAGTTTCGATCAGTCATGTAATTAAATTTGTAATAGATCTAGAGTCTAGACGAACAATAATAAATAATAGAAATAATAGAAATGTTTGTACGTACTATTTTTGTTTATTTTTTGTTTAACCAGACAGACTTAGGCGCATTGGGCGGCAATCCATCTCCATACAGATCTGTCACTGGTGATGTCTGAAGCCACCTGTTGTCCACTGCTCTGAGGTCTTCCATGAAGTTGAGGCGCCAAGTTCTAGGAGGACGTCCCTGTTTGCGCTTTCCTCGTATTGGCCTCCATGTTATTGCAATTCTTGGTATGCGTAATCCATCCTGTCGTAGGACATGTCACAACCTCATTAAGTGGTCGAGCCCAAGTTCGGCAAAAAAAAATTTCTTTGTTCGAAACCCTATGTCTATAACTTACTCCAAAATCCGTCTCAACCATTTTTTGTGAGTTAATTTAAGCTTTATAAAATTATATAATTTTTAACAAACTATTTATATTACACATTTCTCTGTTTAGAAATATGAGGTATTTTTAGAACTATTGGCCAAAATGAACTTAAACAGGGTAGGTGCCTCCACAAAAATAAAATATTGCCCTGATCTTTCATTGAATAAAATACGACACTTATTACATATCATGATACCACGCTGTTACGTCTCGCGCTTTTTTTTTTGTGTCGCGCTATTTTGTCTCGCGCTATTTTGTTGTGAATATACGTGCTATTTTCTCATGCTAATTTGTCGGGTATTTCAATGCAGATATCATTCTTAAAAAGAAGGATGATGGTGCAACTTCACTTATTCAATACGACTTAATATAATTTAATAGTATTAAACTGGCGTCAACAGGCGTATACTTTCTTGTTTTTTTTTTTTCTATTTTCTTATACTCTCTTTTAAAATTACATACCTCTTTAGCTCACTTTGTAATAAACCCCTTCATATCTTTTCAAGATTCTCTCTTTCTCTCTCTGTCTTTCCCCACCACTCTCTCCCTCTCTCTTGGCCTATATCTTGTTCTAATCCCATTTTGAGTTTTCCCCCCGATTCAAAGATGAACGCTAACTTAATAAATAAACGACAATTCAATGAATCAAGTTGGAAATAGCTTCCCGGTATGTTTACCTGGATAGTTCTTCTTTCGTCTCTCTCTTGTTCACTCTTATCTCCCCATCAACTCACCGTCTTAGCACTATGTCTTATGATCAATTTTAAGCGTATTCATGTGCATTCATTTTGTGTGTTTCTATTACCCTAGTAGTGGAGGTAATTGTTGTGTAAGACGTCTTCAGATAATTGAGTTACAATCTCTTTAAGTCCGGGCAATGGCTCAGAGAGTGGTAAAATAAAATTTAGTGTTTTCTTCGAGTTGGTTGCGTTTCCTTGTCAGAAGATTAAACAGATCCTTTTTAAAAGTTCGGTCTAAAGAACAACAAATTATCACAACTTTTACGACTAAAATTAGGCTAAAATTAAAAAAAAAACGTATTTTGGCGGAGGAGGTCGATGGAGCAAATTGTAGCTCGCGTTGATCTTTGCGGCTGTAGGAGTTGAATTCAAACAATTTAGCTTGCTAATCTTAGGTTACTGGCGGCCCTAGGGTAATGAATTGTGTGGCCTCAAATAAAATTTAAAAAACTAAGACCGACAAAATGCGCATTGAATTAAAAACCTTCCTGTATCTAGATCTAACATTTCGAAATGATCTAAATCAACAAATAAGTTAAATTCATAACTTAGCAATTTCTGACGCGTTCAATTAGCGTGACGTAAGCTTCCAGTGAATAAGGATAAAGCACTTGGCTTCTGAACCGGGGGTCCAAGGCGAAGACTGGTATTTTTAACTTTGGGATTTCTTTGGGCGCCTCTGAGTCCACCCAGCTCTAATGGATACTAGACATCAGGGCCGGTCTTAAGCCACTGCAACCTATGCGGCCGCAATGGTCCCCGCGCTTTCATAGGCCCCGCGCTAAGAATATGTGTAATTGCATAATGATGCAAAATATACGAAAAAGTCGTGGAAATTATTATTAAAATATCCAGAAAACTAAAAAAACTTGTTATGCGGAAAACACCAATCTTACGCGAAAAAAAAGCCTTCTCAGCTTTCAAATTTAAATAAAAATATATTAATATAGCGAATTGAAACCGAAAGTTCTAATACTTTATTTACATTAATAGTCACTAGCATATAAAAGTAGATCAAAATCTCAGTCTCATAAAACAATGAAAAGCGATATGTATATATTTTTTAAATTTTTATTAATGAAATTGTTATGTAGGTCTTGATCACGACTTGATCTAAATCTAGACAGATTTGATATAAATATCAGTCACTATTAGACTATACTAGAACGATAGATAGAACGATATACTAGATCGAGATGATAGCCTATTTAGCAGGTTTTTTGGTGAAAGATGTAGGCCTAATAGAAAATGACCTAAAAGGTCAAGAGATATTGGTAGAAAATATGTATCTGCTGGGAAAAGAAAAAGAAGAGAAAGCCAATGAGGCTTCAGCTAAGAACCAGATGGGCGCCTTACATAAGTTTTTAAAACGATCAAAACCCGAAAATGAGAACATAATCACTTTTAGTGAGACAGCTGAAACAGTTTCTGTGAAGAATGCAATAACTGCAGTGGTTAATGTTGTATGAAAAGAAGACAATAATGTCACAACTGATCAACATATAGTTATAGATAATGATCTAAATGTGGTCGATGTATTGAGAAATCAGGATGAGCCTGCCATGTGGGTAGAATAAAATGGAAAGATCTTGTATTTACTATCTATTTCAAAAAGGTCCTCCTTACATTACTTTGGAGAATTTTCCGAAAAAAATTAGGTTGACATTTCTCTAAAGTGCATTGCAAACCAAACCTGGGCTCGTACAACAACTTAAGGATAGATTGCTTTACCAGAATTGTGAACACTCCAATTTAAAGAATGTATAAAATGCAAAGACGAATTTATTTTTAATACAAAATCTTAATTTTCATGTATTATCCTTATCCCTACCCATAATAGGCCCCGCGCAATCCGTTTCGCATAGGGCCCCGCAATCGCTAGGACCGGCCCTGCTAGACATTAGTTGGGTAAAAGTAAAGGCGGTTGTCGTTGCGCTGGCCACATGATACCCTCGTTAACCGTGGGCATCACAAACAGATGACCTTACATCATATGCCCTAGATATCGCAAGGTTTGAAAGAGGATCTTCAAGCTTCATAAATATATTGTCAAAGTTGTCATAAACGGATTTTTCTGTTCAACCCAAGCACCGTAGCACGAATGGGCTTCATGGGCGATCCATGATCACAGACAAGGGTTTCATGACGCAATGGTCTTCTAACCAATGTAGATCTAAACATTGGTGACTTAACCTTGAATCATAGTAGAGACTTAGAGATAGGCTAGTAGACATAGAGTTATAGAGGTCAGCTATGTTTGAGAGTTGATTAAAGTTTCGCAAATTTTTCTTTAAAAAAAAAAGTTTATTGATTCTTGTGCGAGGCCCATCACCAATCGAAGGCCTTAGGTGGATGACTAGTTTGCCTATGCCTAAGGCCGGCCCTGCTAACCTTTACGAAGGAGGTTAAATGTCCAGCGCAATGACTAACAACCCTTCAACTGCCATATAGCGTTATTTACATGTAAAAGCATGAGCAGCATAGTCACATATTACCACGCATTTCAAACATGTTGCATAGCAACCAAGTCGCGAAGGGGATCATTGCATCCGGTCCCATGGTTCCCAGAGGCCAATGAAAGAAAATAAAACGAAGAAGATAAGTGCAATGACCCTAAATGACTATAATACTTGTACAAAAGCTAGTTCCTGTTATGGCGATGCCTCCCTAAAGATGTACTGGATATAGGATGACTATTTGATCTTTGATACATTCAAAGTACTGGATGACTATTTGATCTTTGATACATTCAACTATGGGAGGGGTGCACCTTTAACTTTTTTTTCCGGACCCATGGGTAATTTTTTTATTTTACAAACGTACTGCCCCCCCCCCCCGACATCAACAGTGGGGTTGCATTACGTTCTAGCTCTTTCTCTCCTAATCGACGATACTATCGTTGATTTTGAACTCATTAAATAAAGTAATTGTTAATTTTTTTTTAAACTTGACTTAGAATTATATAAAAAGAGCATGCATTTCTCTTTAATTCTATACCAAACACAACATTTTCTGATAACAAACAACAAAGCTATTGAAGCCCAATCATAACAGGGGTAGTGAAATAGTAATGAGCAAAAGGAAGAATCCTTCAAAACGTGGAAAAATAATTACGGAAGGAAAGAGCTAGGTCACATACCGACTTTTATGTTTTGCTATCAATATTTTTGTATTCGATTAATATCTTACCATATCAAACATATACACCAATTTTAGATTTATTTATTTATTTTTACTTTTTATTATATTATTTTTAATTTCGTTTTTTTTATACGCCTTCGCTTATGATTATTATTTATATGTGTTTGTATTTGTATGACATTTAAAATTTGGTCTGCAGTATTTTAAATTTTGAAAAATAAATTACAGAGTTTCGAAACTGTATTATTAAAAGGGAAAAAAGCATCACTTTGGAAACGTAAAAAGTTTTCTAAAGTAGATCATTCATGAATCGTTAAAAAAAACAATAAGTAATCAACGGTTGCATTTCAAGAAGACTTAATTCTCAACTTTATCATTTGTTCTAATGTCTGAAATTAAGACATCTTTTTTTTTTTTAATTTGTTTTCAGAAATGTCATGGACACATGTGTTCATTTACCTGTGAAAAAAATTCATGAAATGCTTTCAATACAAACAGACATAAAAACTGGTTAGATAGATAGATAGATAGATAGATAGATAGATAGATAGATAGATAGATAGATAGATAGATAGATAGATAGATAGATAGATAGACAGAGACAGAAGGAGAGAAAAAGATTTGGTACCACTATCTGAATAATGCAAATCGTGTCTTCCCCTCGTTAATGCAGTGTAGCATGCATTCCTAAGTCAAGTCTATTGAGTATGTTGATCAAGGGTTCTCACTTTATGAGTGATTCAGTTTCTTCTCTGTACATTCTATAATTGATTGCAAAATTCTTATAACCACTGTAAGTAGCTGGTAGAACATTTTGCATGATGACCATATATCGAAACTTTTTTTGCAGGTACACTTTGTCTCTCCGCTGTATGTGTGGAAGGGAATCAGGAAATGTACTGACAAAGCATTTCCTAACCAGCTCAGGCTGGTTCAACAGATTGTCCACTTTGCGCTATACATCTGGCATTGAACATTTGGGAAAAGATTCGACACGTAGTCGCCCCATAACCTGTAAGAGTAAATCAACATAATAATAGGCTTGTGTTCGAATCCGAAGATTAGTGAGGAATACAGTGTTTCCCGCGGCTGTGCAGCTGTGACCTACATATTTTGCCACATCCAGGGCAAGCAAAACCATTGTCCGCAGGTGGTCGGTTAGATTTTCTTTTCGCCGTCTGCGTTTGTCCTCGGCGGCAGATTTTCTTTTGGTCTCAAATGTGTATCCCGCGGTCTTCGTGAGTGACCTCCAGCTGTCTCGTTCCGACGCAGCATGCAGCCAGGTGCTCTCTGCTATGTCAGCCAAGGAAATTTGACGCCTAAGCTGGTTTTTGAAGTGTTTCCGTGGGGCGCCTCTGTTACGTCGACCACCTTTTAGCTCACCAAAAAAGACTGCCTTTGGCATACGTTCATCTCCCATACGGGAAACGTGCCCTGCCCAGCGTAGCTGTCGGACCATAAGAAGTCCCTCTATACTGTCCATACCGGCGTTCGCAAGGACATCGCTGTTTGTAGTGCGGTCATGATGGAGCGTAAGCATCTTTGGTGAAAGCGCTCAAGAAGTCCTAGCTGTTTTCTATATAGTGTCCATGTCTCAGAGCCATATAGAAGGGTTGAGAGAACCACCGCCTGGTAGACATTTATTTTTGTAGGCATGTGGAGCGATTTGTTCTTCCAAACTCTCGCCTGAAGGCTTCCAAAAGCACTACTGGCCCTGGCCAGACGGTTATCAACTTCCCTTGAAAGTGAGGCGTCATTTGACACTATGCTACCAAGATATGTGAAGTGGTCTACCACGTTTTTTTTTACCATAGGCAATTAATTTGGTTCCGAGTTGACTATTCAGCGTGCAATTGTTTGTTTTTTTATAATCTGATGCCATGTAAGTGTTAGAGTTGTGGGTAGATTCAGTCCTTTATTCCTCTCCTCTCCAGTTAGAAACGTTGTTCTACCGAGACCAAATGTTACAGAAGGCCCACACGCTGGCCTGCAACGTCACAACATGTGGGCAGTAAAGACCAATATCTCGTTGCTACGAGTGGTCTTGGTTCTAACCCGTGGTATCAGCTCGCAACATTTGGTCAAGTTATCTATCTGCTCTCGGCCTTTACGTCAAAGCTGAAAAGTTATAACCACTTCACTTTTTTATGGACATGTATCAGACGTTCCTCCAGAAATGAAAATAATAACGTCCGATATCAAACGTCTTTCAGGACGGCAGAGGATCCTACACGAGGGTAATTCCAGGCCTCTGTTAGGAGAGACGGATAGGCTAACTGGGATAGGCCAATGATAGAATACGCATCCTCTGTTTAGGACCCCTGAACTCAAGAAAACATTAAGAAACTGGAGACACAAATAGAGCTGTGAAATTGATTACTAACGTTTGATTAGAGTAACACTTTTAGCAAAATTACTAAATGTAGAAAGCCTCCAGGATAGAGGAATTTAAAGTATACATAATACACATCTAATAAAAACACTCAGAAAGACACAAAAATAAAGGCACATTCCTTGTTCCATATGCTAGGACAAATTTTTACAAATGCTCTTTCTTCCCTAGATCTATTAGAGCATGAAATGGGTTGCCTGAGTCAGCCAGGAAAAGCAATAACTTGGCAGAATTTAAGTCGTTGGTTAACATGCATGACTAGAATGACCTAGGAACACGCGAAGGTAGTAATCTTCTTCTTTTGAAGTTACGTCTATATTTTGTAAGTAAGAACACTGCCTACAGTGGGCTTCCACATCACGTACTAGTGAACAAGCATCAGACTTATACAACTAGTCAGATTGTCTCAATCAATCACGCTCTCACTTTGTCCACCACCTTTGTTTCGCCCTTGGTGCTATATGTATATTAATTTCATACCTGGACGCTCCCTAACGGTCCTCCAAACCACTACCACCAATCCCACCATTGCCTCACCTTTGCTGACGAGGCCAGTGCCGGAGACCCACTGTAGAACGTGAGACTCCCAGTCTGGTTCTGATCAAAGACCTCGATATCTGGATAATGATTTGCCTGGAGAGATAAGACACGCCGGCAGAACGAGACAATCTTATCTCTAAACTGTCGTGTTTTTTTGCTTACACTCTGAACAGGAGTCTCTACGTACAGCTAAATGAGATAACGGTTTGTGTTCACTGTTCAAACATGATCTACTCAAAAGCATATATATATATCATGACCAGCTGAGGGGATCTGCACATAGTTTGCAATACAAAAATGTAGATTAGTTATAATATAAAATAGTCAGATTTTCAACTTACCCTTGACGCATACAATTTTATTGAAAGATATCGGAGAATTAACACATAACAACAATAGTATCAATAAGTTAATAACCAAAACCAGTATTTACATAATCTACAACATAAAAAATAAAAAGAAAAAAGAAAAAAATATTAAAACGTCAACCTGGGGATCAGGTGACTTTAGAAGTTCAATAAAATAAAAATATCTCTGTGGCATTGTACGTCTCTAGAGACGATCTTTTCCCCTTGCAAGCTCTTATGTGACTGAAGAGGCCGATCCTTGATACACAGCTGCGATCGCAGGTTGGGCATATGTAGTCACCATAAAAATATACCCTGTTCCTATATCAGATGACAGGAAAGTCACAATTGCCTCACAATAGCCTTGCAGAAACATTTGAGGCCCTTAACATTCCTAAGAAGATTCTCGTTACTTTTCAGAGGCTGGTACTACCGAAGCAGGACGTTTTGGCGCCGCCGTTTTGGCGACGCCGTTTTGGCGACGCCGTTTTGGCGCCAAGGTCGTTTTGGCGCCGCCGTTTTGGCGACAGGGACGTTTTGGCGCGAAGTACATTATGTACGTTTATTGTATTATTTCTTAAAAAAGAATTATATATATCTATGTTTTGCATGAGTGTTTGTGTTAAGACATAATTTCTTGTCAAAATTATTAAGTTATCAAGCCTTTATTCGTTGGAGCGGGGGAGGGATAGAATACATATTTTGTTTGTCTCGGTATAAAATAGCAAAAAAGCTGTTTGTTATACATTTTAAAACACATATTTAATCGAAAATAATTCATAGCTTTCGTACATTATATATGTTGTTCGAGCAATTATTTTTATCTGTTCCTAAAACCTTTTTTTATGTAAGCTATAACAAGTCCATTAATCAATGTGACTTATCATTTACTAAATGTAAATGTGTGTTTGTGTTTCACATCATTTTCTTTAATAAGCATTTTGGCTTGTGTATGTGTGTTTATTAAGAGGCACACATGGAGGCACACTTTTATTTTCAAAATAAAAGTTTTTTTTAAGATATTACTTTAAAATTAACTTAACTTAGCTAGTACTTATTCAGTACTAATTTCAAATAAACAAATATTTCTTTTAGAAAGACAGGAACATATCATCCAGTACGATTAGCAGAACTCGCATACAAAAAAGGGAAGAGGATAGCATGTCATTACCATTCAGGAATCTGACATTCATGAAAGAAGCAAAACCTTTATATTACAAAAAAAATATAATAATCGCTGGACGGTGTTACAATTCATACTATACATACAATATTATGGTACAGTGAAATAAACATTGTTATAAAAGCTACGTGCTATATAAATTATCGTCAAATTATATCTCGCGCCAAAACGTCCCTATCGCCAAAACGGCTGGCGCCAAAACGTCTCGGGCCAAAACGGCGTCGCCAAAACGGCGGCGCCAAAACGGCGGCGCCAAAACGTCACGTACCCTGGTACTACTGCAGACCTGCCACATCACCAGAAAATCCCTCAGCGCACAATATGGGACTACAATGAATTTTTTTTTCTAACGAAGCCCGACCCTGGCAGAGCTCAAAGGACAAAATATTTCTTTAAAAAAAAAAATAAGTAGAAATATAAAATAGAAAAGTAGAAAAGTAGAAAATACTTTAAAATTATGTAGGCTCTATTAATCAAAATCAAAACACGCGATTAAAACAAATAATATATATATATATATATGACTTAGACAAGTTAGACTATGTCGATTTTTTAAGTTATTAAAATCTTTTTAATCGAATAACTAGGTCTACTATTTCATATTTGTATCTTTCAAAATATTCTGGGAACCTACAATGGGCGATGCCAGTATTTATTTTTCGGGGGTGGGGTGTGTGTGTGCTTTTTTTTCCTCCCCCCTCCCTTTATCATATATGTCCATGGAAGCGACACTTGATGCATATCAGCAGTGAAACAATCGTTGAAACTGAGCCAACCCTTCTAGTCGACATAAGACGGTGCGCAAAAGTTTAAAGAGCATCTATTTATATATTCACTTCTTATTGGAGATAAAGAAATATTTGAACAGAGAGCGGTAATACCCCCTCCCCCCGTGACGTAGTGTGTCATTCGGAAAAAAAAATGAATATACGTAAGCCATATTAAATTTTAAAATGATGAACTAATTGTGAGAACAAAAATTCTAACGGTCAAACCAAACATTTCACAGTTTGTCCAATGAGCTGGTGATTTTTTTCCTTCCTAAAATATAGGTCAACATGAACTGTTAAATTTAATTGCAAATCGTTAGAGCCGTTTTCGAAATACAAGATCTTTTCCTTCTCATCGTCCGATCCTCCATTGAAAATGTGCACGCTAAAAGTAGGGATTGTACACATTTTAAAATATTTTTTTTTAACGAATCACATCTACAGACTTCTTGATGAGTCTGAGGTGGACTCTACTACCTTTTCCATTCGTGAGGAAGTCTGAGGTGGACTACCTTTTCCATTCGGGAGGACGTCTTCGATGGAGGATCTCATTATTCAATAATGTGTTCACTTTGAAGTAAATCAAATTATATCTGAGCTGTGAAAATAACTTGATCGCCAGCTCTCTAAGAGTTGCTTAATGCAACCATTGTACACAAGGTCTATATTGGGGATTTTCATGAGAAACTTAATGTCAAAGACATTGAGCTTCAATGTTGCCAACTTGAAAATTGGATTATGCAGTGTTAAAAAGTGCACAAATATAAGCATGTAGCTTTTAACGAACTAGTTTATCAGCATTTCCGTTATTCTTTACACCGGATACACACAAAAAAAAGTGAGCTATTTATAGTTTTTTCGCCATAGATAAAAAAAATAAAACAACTTAACTTGCAATTTAAATTCTTACTTACAGTAAGCTAAACAATCCTTTGTTTTTATTTGTAATTGAAAATAAAAAAAATAAAAAAAATAGGCCAGTATTTCCAGGAAAGGTGTTCGCGCTTTTAGCACGACACAATGTGCAAATAAATAAGTTAGGGTGCCACGCCCCTTCACACCAGAACCGGCAGTGGTCTACTTAATGTTTACTATATATCAGGCCTTTACCCAATCACCCAATCTTCAGTAAGTACCATAACAGGGTAAGAAACTCTGATTAAATACTGTAAGAAACATTTCCCTTCTTTTGGCCTGATTGAAAGCAATCTTTGTATCAGAAAAGGTACAAGTAGAATCAAATTTCGTTACATGTTTTTTAATTTCAGAAAGCCTCTAATCCCGAAGTCAAAGGCTCAGGAAGACATTATTCTTTTTCTTCTATAAACCTGGATCTCTGTCAAGTAGTATACCTAAGGGTCTTGACTAAATAGAAATAAGAAAAAAAATATTTTATTACTAAATAGTTTTTTTTTTAAAAAAAGAAAAATTAATATCACAGACTTGGCGTCCAGATGCTGCAAAGGTCATCATTTTTTCTGTGACCAGCGTTAAAGATGATGTCATGTGGCCATCACAAGGATCAACCGATTTTACTTTTCCACAGCTAACGCCAGTTACTCATTAGAAGTGTGTGTGTGTGTGGGGGGGGGGAGGAACTCAGGGGAAGGGGGGGCCCTAAAGATCCCGAAATTTAAAATCATAGTCTTCACTAGGATTTGAAACCTGGAATTCCGATTCGGAAGCAACGCTCTTACCACTCAGCCACCTCGCTTCCTGTTATAAATAGACCTGCATGTGTACAAAAAGTTATTCATTATAGTTCATCTGTAGGGTTCGTTCCCCTTATGGTAAGCGTAGGAATACATCAGTGGCTACTTAGGCCTTATTGTAAGCGTAGGAATACAGCAGTGGCTACTTAGGCCTTATTGTAAGCGTACGAATACATCAGTGGCTACTTAGGCCTTATTGTAAGCGTAGGAATACAGCAGTGGCTACTTAGGACTTATTGTAAACGTACAAATTCAGCAATGGGTACTTAGGC
>JADKLZ010000728.1:20621221-20640619 GCA_021533235.1 Biomphalaria straminea
AAAAAAAAAAAGGTTTCCCTTTCAGACCTTGCGATGCAGATAAGTCATCTGTTTCTATGGCCAAACGTTGGGTATCATGTGGCCAGCACAACGACCAACCAACCGCCTTTACTTTTCCCAACTAAAGTCGGGTATCCATTAGAGTTGGTAGGCTCAGGGGCGCACTAAAAATCTCGAAATTCAAAATCGCAGTCTTCACCGAGATTCTAACCCAGGACCCCATATTGGGAAACAAATCGCTAAACCACCCAGCCCTCCTATGCATGCATGTGACAACTTTTTAGTGCATCGAGCACCAATAGAAAATCATTCAAGTGGTGCACATGCTAATAGTTGTTATGTAGGTTGGGCTCAACTGGATTGACCAAAGGATTATAAAGTGACACCACTATGGTCTCTGTGCATTGCTTTTTTTTTTGGTTGTTGACTCCCTTTGAACGTGTTTTTCTTTCCAATCCTAGTTTAATAAGACTGTTAACACCTCCACGCAATCATACTCACCGGTATATCGGTCAAGGTTATCCAGGTGCATTAGTTGGCAAAACATTGAACAACGGGCTGCCAAGTTGCTATTTAAATCATCATGTCCTTCAGCATCAGTCTCCTCGTCCAGTGAACGTAGATGTCTGGATATGGTCAGCGACTCTAGAGAGCGTCCAGCTTAAACCGTGATCACGTGGTTCAGTTATTCTTATTCTATTTTAAATCGGTTGGCGCTTCGTGTTCGAGCATGGTGGCTGAGTGGTATAATACTTAACTTAGATTAAGGAGTCTCTGGTTTGAATCTCGGTGAAAACTGGGATTATGAATTTCTGGATTTTTAGTACGCCCCCATACCCAACAAACTCCAATGGGTCTTGAACTCTTCACCCTTTGTTTGGGTAAGGTAAGGGCGGTAATGTTGTCTACATGACATTTGACCATAGAAACATATGTCCTATACTTTTAAAACATACTTTAAAATACTTTTTATACATATTTACTTTAAGCTTGTTAGTTAAAAATGATGTTGGGGCGTCACTTTTATTACCTTAAAGTAGTACATGCACGCAATGTATGTTCCCAACTCTTGCCCCCCCCTTTTTTTTTGTTGTAAAAAAAGTGAACTAATGACCGCCCTTTTTTCTTGTCATACCTTTTACACTGAACCCAGAGCCGTAAAGTTAGCCAATTTGTTTGCTATTAATTCCTTATCGTCTACAGCACGTGATCATTGAACGTGGTTTAGCCTTGGCTTTTATTGTTATTTTTTTTTTATATTTTTTATTCTAAGTTTCCAGATTTTAAAGGGCACTATACGAACCGCTTTATCCTTTGATCATTCTCCGAAAAGGTATCGCGGTTATAAATCTATAAATCTTGTTGTTTTTAGCGGCCCCCGAAAGGGGAAAAGACGCTATTTCTTTGATAGGTTTTAAATAAAACTGCTAATCAAGCACTAAATACATTTGACCTATATAGCACTATGGCCTTCAACAGTTTGAGAATGGCTGGAAAAGTTTCCATTTGTCCTACACATTCTAGTCAGGGTGTGCGCAAGAAAATTGTGGCTTTAGTACAGTACCTAGATATCTCGACCCACTGTTATCGCATTATGTCGTGTGTGTTTTTTTAAAACTTGCAATGTTTGTTTGTTCACTATTAATCATAATGCCAGACTGCACCTTATTTGACGGCACCGTAGTCACAGACACTGGTTAAACACAGTGGCATAGTGCTGTGCTGGTGTGTAGTTGAATATACGGTGTGTAACCAGGTGCTTTTGCTATAGTCTGGAGAACTTGACCCACATAGTGCACGGTGTGTAAACAGAAGTGTTATTGCTTTTTGTGCTAGTAAACTTGACCCACTAGATCTAGGTTGTTTGAAAATGAAACTACACACTGCAGCGTGGGTCAACAAGACGTGAAACAACACAAGCTTTTTTTGTGTGGTTAGAGTTGTTTCGTGGTCAAGAGTGTGCGGTTTAAGTAACAAAAAAAAAGTTTTGCAATAACAGTTGGCAGACTGCCTGGTCTTGTGCTATGCGTGTCAACTGTTAGTCACGATGGTCCCAAGTTCGATTCCTGACCCTCGTCATCCCCCCGCTATCATGTAAGGTTTGGTATTGAAGGTAGTTTTCATTTCTGAGAGAATGTCTTTGTATGTACAAGTAAAATGTACACAAGGGGCAATTCGTCCTTTACGAAACTGATAACTTAGTGTAAGAGCGATTACTTTGCTCTTAATATGACACCATTCCAAGACAGATTCTAGTTTGGTGATAGTCTGACAGATCCAGGCTTCAAAGACGATGTGCTAATTGTTCCTGGACTTCTATTGATCTGACTCTGAAGACATGTGGGAATTAGGATAGTCAATCCAGAGTTTTCCCTGATGGCCATATAACTAAAATAATTATTTGCCCAAAGATATACATAGACTGTCAAATTTGAAACAATCGTTAGAGCCGTTTTCGAGATCCGTGTCCAGGTTACATGTTTGCCGATAAAGAATTAGCGAACCGAATAGAGGAATTGTAACAAAAAGTCTGTTGTCTAGGCCCTAAGCCTAAAGCACGCGGTGAAGTATGAACTCAGTTTTGGCCCATTAGTGTTTGTGTGTCCAGTATTACATTTACTCCCGGGTTGTCATGCATGTAGTCTTACGTTCATAGCTCTTTGTAAGGGTATAACAACACTTTGTCTCTCTCTCTGCAAACACTGCCGAGGAGTAAACCTGACCCACCTTTAATGTGTACAGAAAGGAGATTCCGACAGTACCATTACGCCCTCCCCTCATTAACTTCGGTCTACTCGCCCAGACAGCATTACGTAAGTGACCTTTTGGCCAGGCGTGTCTGAACACCCCCCCCCCTCCGAACAACCGCATGTCATCTTTGTCTTGTTTGTTCATATTGTGCTCTCACTATCTCCCGCTTGCCTTCACGATTCTAATGATAAGACTTGACCCAAGGTCTGTAAGTTTGTTTATGCGGAAACACCTGTTTTGTCCAGGTGACTGGAGTTGAGTGAAAACATTCATTTTCCGTTAACCTAAATAAAAACAAAAAACTTTTTTTGATTGTCAATAATGTGATAATTTTTTTTTATGTAGTCAGCACTCTAATCAACGTAGAAATATAAGTCTATAATTTAATGCTGGGTGGTCGGAAAAAAAAAAGCGAACTGTTGAGTAAACAGTTTTTGCTGTTTTTAGTTTTAGTTGAAAGGTCTATTGGGAGCAATGAACATAGCAGGATACACAACTGCTGACTTGACCAGCCTTCAACCATATTTAACTGGATGATTTAATGGCAAGACTTTATTGTTTTCTCATACTGATACCGTTGTGTGTTTGCGGTAGACATTGTTCCAACCTCCCCCCTTATTGACGTGTTTATGGCTGTCTCAAGTCTCCCGAGACAGGTCTGTGTAGTTGCTGGACTGGCCATGCTGGTCAGGCACGTAATACTGCTTGGTCAGCAGGAAATAAATCAGAGAGCTAACCGTTTTTATTTTGTTCTGGAGTAGATTATTTCATATTCTTTTGTATTGGACGTGTACGCCAGTTAGAGCACTAGATCTTAACTTTGCATTTTGTATAAAGTGGTGTGCGATCTTGATGGTCCTGGGTTTGAACCCTGTTTTCTGCCGTCCTCTTCCGTCTTGTGGGAGGTTTGGGCTAGGATGTAATAATCAACCCTGAAGGAACATCCCTAACATACAGGTTTCTGTTAGAAAAAGTGGTTAGTAAATTACATATAAATTGTACTGGTATCGACCAAGCACCTGGGGAAGGGGGGTGAATTCCATTTCTTGTAATCAAATTTCATCTCAGTTTTAGTAAAAGCAGTTAGTTGGTGATCAACAATTTTACCAAAGAGACTTCTTCAACCTCTATGTCTCAGCTATACAAGTATTATAGCTGGAATTGGTTGCCTGAGTCAGCCAGGAAAATCAATGACTTTTGCAGAATTTAAGTCATTGATTAACATGCATGTACTCATCTTCCTTTTTGAAGTAACATCTGTATTTGATAAGCTAAGCTGCTTGTTCTCCTCATTTAGTTTTAGGAACTTCTTGCTTGAGATTGTTGCATACATTTCAAACTAGCTGCTATCCTAATGATTTTGACTTCTACCAAAAGCTTGTTGACACTCCCTCCATTGGTATTTGGAAGAATCCTACCAGCCTAAAATATTCAGAAAGGGGTTATCCTTTATATTGCATATAAATTTACTATGCATTGAAGATTTAAGTTCTTATCATGAGACTTCTTTCAAAGCTAAAATATTAAACAATCCCATTTTTTTTTGTTTCCTATAGAATCATGTACAAGAAGACTTAGAAACTTACTATGACACAACATTGATAATTTTTGTTTTATGAATTTCAGAGTCTAGTCTCTAAACATCATCACCATGGCAACACAAGAATGATGTCACATGACCAGATGTATTCGATAATTGATGATGAGGATGATGACTCATCAGATGTGAGGGAGGTCTTGCCCTGTCCGCCTTACATGTCACCAGTGGGTTACAGCAGTGCCACCCCCAGACACATGTCCCCACTGGGCTATGGCGGTTCCACTCCCAGACAGATGCAGCCTGATGTAATGTAAGTGATCACCTCACCCTCACACACACACACAAAAATATCAGAATAAACTCAGGGACTCTCATAGTGGCTTGAACATCAGGGCAGTTATGTTCAAGCCAAATGGTTCATCAGAACTTTAAGGGCATCTTTGTGCCAAATAAAGGGAGCATCAGTCCTGTCAGCTCTTTCAATACATTTTTAAATTAAATTTCTTTTGTGGGGCTTATTTCATCCTATAACATGCACTAAGGTCCAATATCTTGCAGTGAACCTGTTGATTGCGAAGGAGCCTTTTGGCTTTCAGCAAACACAACTCAGGTTGTTGGGATTTGAACGTGAGCCCCCTTGAGAGGTAGTTAATAGTTCCTGCCACTCAGACATTCATCATTGATTGGCTATTTTCTTGAGATGAAAAAAATGTGTTTGGTGCCTAAAAGAATTCTGCCTTCACTTTTTCTTGATGAGAAAGGTTCTGAAGACTGAGCTTCCCAACTGTACAGTGCCTTTTCACAAAAGACATAAAGCAAGTTTTATCAGCTTTGTGGGACAACCAAATTTCTTTTTCAATACTGTTTTCAATACTTCTGCTGTTAAGGTCAAAGACCTAGTTTATATCTATAAAGACAAAAAAGATAATAGATTGGCTTTTTTTTTCTGGTCTGGGCTCGGTAGTGTGAGGAACATTTGCCTTAAAGCCTCAACAAGAACGCTGTATATATACACTTTCTGATAGGATCACTAGCCTTTGAACTAGTTCTTTGAAGTAGACATTTTCAACAATGCCATGAGATGAGATGCTATGTGGTACAAATAGATATACAATAATTTATTTATTATATACAATATGTAAACTGTTTGTTGTTTTCACTTGTACATAATTCTTCTTCTAGTATTTTCTTTTGGGCTTATATTTATTGCTCAAAGATATTTATTTGGATAGCTAATGTTGCAATCTGCAATGTTTATCCCAAATCGTATTTCACAAATTATACTTATCTTCAAAACATTGGGTGCAATCATTAACTCTGATGTAAATTGGCTTGATGTGAATGTCTCTTAGAGTTTTATACAAAGCTTCTATCAACTCACTTTCTTTCTGTCTGGTACAAATATTGAACACATTATTTCTTCTACTTCCCATTCTTGGATTAGGTTGAAATATTGCACAATTATTCATTGTTACTAACCAAACATGAATAAAAAAAAATTAACCAGTTAGTTTTTTTAAATAGTGGTAGTTAATTAAATTTTGTTGGAAATCGAAAGGGGAAATAAATGTTAAGTATAGTCAACTGAATATAAGTGAATACACCAATGAACACTGTAGCAAACAGTGACAGCAGTTTTGTTTCATCCTTTGATAAAAGTAGAAATAAATTGACTATCAGTGTCGTGAGAAATCAGATTGATAGAAATGTAATGAATAGAAGTAGCACATACTCAATTCTCTTCCAAAATAGTCCCGACCACTTGTGGTCATGCAACATCTGGCCACCACCTGTTTCCAGCAAACAACTTGAGCCAATCAAAAAAATGTTGATCTTCCCTAAAGTACAATGAATCAGTTATGTAGTCTAGATTGTTGTTCACTGATTGGATGCAAGTAGGAATCAAAACAGTGAGACAGTCTCTCAGTGATTTTTTTTTTTAATTGGATATTGCATTTTCCATGTATTTTTTTTCTCCAATTGAATTTTGAAACTTTTTAATAAATAGATCTACTTACACTTTAGTAGATGCATGGTGCTTGTAATGTTCTTAACTATTCACATTGTAAGCTTTTATGTCCAACTTAATAAAGAACAAACTGACCCTGACACTTCTTTTATTTTTTTTGGGGGGGGGGGGGAGGTGATGACCTTTTTCTTGGCTGCTCTAAGTCGATTTAAAAGAAAAGTTTTACTTTTTGTTATAAATGTTGAAAGATAGTATGCTTATAAGTGAGCATAAGAGGGTTTTAACCTAAATATTCACACATAAAATATTTCCTCACATATCACTTTTTAGTGGACTCCCAACTGGGAATAGATGATGTAAGTTTTTTTTGTGTAGTCTGACTTGTCACTTTTAGATATCAAAAACTAGACAAGAGGTTGAAAATCAGAGTTCATATTTTGATGCTAGCAAAGTTTAGGTACAATGGATACTTTTTTTTTATCTTCTGAAAGCTGATGATATTTTAGAAATGAAATATATAAGCCATTTCTTTACTAAAATTACTCCATTTTTTGAAATATTTACTATATATAGTGTAAAACAACAACAACAAAGATCCTATATTCAGAAAAGGATGTGATTATTTTGTATATTTATACATGTACATGCATATGATTTTGTAATTTGACCAAAAAAAAGTAAACAATACTATATAATATTTGAATTTTCTTTGGTACCAAATACTTTAAAAGTTGTTTTAACAAGAAAGTAAGCATTTTCTATACATATAATTGTTTGCAATAGGCAGTCTTTTTTTTTTTTATATCAGTTAGGCCAACCTTACACTGAACCATATCATAGCAATCGGTTCATTGAATGTTGAATGGCAAGAAAAAATACCTGATACTGAAGTCCTTTGAAGAGTGGGCCTGCAAAGCATCCACAAAATGCTGATGCAGTCCCAGCTGCGATTGGCAGGCCACATCTGCAGAATGGAAGACTCCCGCATCCTAAAGGACTCCTGTATGTCAAATTAAGAGAGGGGAGTGATCACAAGGTGGACAAAAAAACATCTCAGAGACACCATCAAAGCTTCTATGAAAGCCTTCGGCATTGACCTTGCCCCTTGGAAGATGGAAGCACATGATAGAGCATCATGGAATCAGGCTGTGAAAACTGGCGAACAAATTGTAGAGGACAGTAGAACAGAACTGGCAAAAGAAAAGTGAACTGAATTTGTCTTGGCTCACATAGGTCTCACCAGCCACATGTTAAAAAAAAAGTTCCTCTTTCAGACTTGGTGATCTATGTGGCAGATGATGTAAAGGTCATCTGTTTCTGTGGCCCATGATTGACTAGGGTGTGACCAGCACAACAACCAATCGCCTTACTTTTCCACAAAAAATGTCCGGAACCCATTAGAGCTGGGTTGACTCAGAGGTACCTTTTAGATCCTGAAATAAAAAATCCAAGGAATTGAACCTTGGTCCCAGGAAAGCTTAACCTTTCAGCCAGCACATCTCCACCAGTCATATGATGAGGCACCAAACCCCAGTTCAAGCCCTCAGCCCTCTGGATGACATAAGTGGTCATCATCAAACCAGGATGGACAAACGATATATGCTCTGATATTTGTGCTGAAAATATTAAAATCTACCTTTTTATTAGCAGCCTTTACCAAACAGTAGACACATTTGTAATTTGCTACTTTTACTCTTCAATTAATTTAAATAATGCTTATGTTGTTGCTTTTTTTTGTGTATGTGTCTTTTTACTCAATTTTATTTGAATAGTAATAATGACTAAATGAGATTCTATTGTAGAAGATTGATAATTGAATTGAAGGTTGTCTTTGTCCTCCTATGTAAGGTTTTGTCCTCCTTGTCCTCCCATGAAGGTGCAAGTGTCTGGGCGTCCCTGAGACATGACGTTAAACTGCGCTCCTCTTTCCTTAGCACTTTTGGAGCTCAAAAGTGCCCTACTTCTTTTCTATCATTTTGTCTGCCTCCTCTTACTCTCAGTCTGCCTTCATTAACCATCACTCTGTCTCCTTATCTTCTAAAACCTCACAATGTCCTGGACCAGTCCGTTTGCCGTGGACTGCGACGGGTAAGGGGGGATAAAGAGATCCTGGTGTTTGAGTGGGTGACTATCTGAGGATGGACCACCGCAACACAATACTTTGGCTCCGAGTTCCCCTAGACCTGAGGCCCAGAAGGCCCGCTCTGGGTCAACCGGCTGGTCATGCCGAGCTACCAGCATAGGTCCTCGACTTATGCTGGAGGGCGGTGGCTAGAGGGTCAATTAGCCAGCTACTGCATCGGACACATGTCCGATGCAGCAGCTGACTGAGTATAGCACTTGTGTAGCCCTGGCGGGCTCATTCTGGACATCCGAGTGGCCCGTCCCCTTGTTGGACTCGATGGCGGGTGTGGAGCACAGGTGCCGAACTACTTAACTTTTTCATGGACATAAAAAACAAACAAAAATTACTTGCCTCAGACCTATGTCTGGGCAAGAGACGTCGTGTTGAGGGTAAGAAGGAGGAGGCCACAAAAAGCTGTCCTACCTGGCCATCATTTCTGGTGGTCAGGTGCACAGAGGAGGGGAAAAGCCTGACAAAACTGAGCCCTTTCTTTATGTACAAGGGACTCAAGTCGGTAGTGGGAGAGCCCAAGGGTGTATCAAAGCTACACAGAACAATGGAACTACTAGTAGAAGTAGATAGCAAGGTACACTCTGATGGGCTTTTGAAATGCAGAAGACTCTGTGAGCTCCAAGTGGAAGTCATGCCACACAAGAGTCTGAACACCAGCAGAGGTGTAATCAGCTCTAGGGACCTGCTGGAATGTTCCGAGAAGGAAATAGTGGAGGGTATTGAAGGAGTCACCCATGCCCGGCGCATTACAAGGCGCAGGGATGGTGAGGAGGTCAAGACCGCCACTATTATCCTCACATTCGGAACTAGGACACCGCCAGAGTACGTGAAGGCAGGATACCTACGAGTTCCAGTGAGGCCCTACATTCCTAACCCTATGAGGTGCTTCAAGTGCCAGGGTTATGGACACGGCGCGGCAGTCTGCAAGAGGAACACTGTGTGTGCTAGATGTGCCGGAGAGGGTCATGAGGACAAGGGCTGCACAGCCCAGTTCAAATGCCCGAACTGTCACGCTGGCCACTCAGCCTACTCCAAGGACTGCCCTGTGTGGAAACAGGAGGTTGCCGTGCAGGAGTACAAGGCAAGAAATGGATGCACCTTCAGCCAGGCGAAATCAGCCGTATCGGCCCTACCCAAGGGCCAATTCGGCTTGACAAAGACGTACGCCCAGGCTGCGACTAAGACAGGAAGATCCATAGCCACACAGACGGACACATTGACCCCACCCCCTCCTCCTCCTCCAACTCAGAAGAAAACTCCGCCCAAGAACTTTCCTCCGAAAAAAACAGAAAGCCCCGTGGTCATGCTAAAAAACCGATTCTCTGTGCTCACTGATGAGAGCATGGAGACCGAACAGCATGTCCAAACCAACACTCCGGGAGAACCCGGAGTCACCATGACTGATACAGGTTCTCCTCAGAGAACCCAGTCAGACACCCCAACCTCTACTGAATCAGAGGTTGACAAACTCCCTAAGGGGAGAACTCAAAATGGAGAGGAAACCCGAGGTGAGGGAGGAGGATGTAGCCTCCGCTCTAACCAGAGGGATCTCTCCTCTCCAGAGAGAAGGACTCCCCCCAGGAGAGGGGTGTCCTCCTCTCCAACCAAGCAGAAGTCCAAAAAAGTCTCAGGAATAAAGGGAACCCCCTCCGGGGGCCTCCCAAAGCCTAATAGCTCCAAGTAGGTCATCTAGAATAAGCCATGGATTCCAGAATTGTACAGTGGAACTGTAGAGGCCTCAAGGCCAATTACGAAGAAATGCAGCTACTGATGGACTCTGAGGCTCCTGTAGCTGTCTGCTTACAGGAAACATTTCTGAAAGATAGCATCAGTTTCCGAAGCTACATTGCTCACAGCAGGAATGTTGAGGATGCAGAAAGAGCATCAGGTGGAGTCTGTATCCTTGTGAAGGACAACGTCCCCCATGAGAGGGTAGAACTACAGACCACACTACAGGCCGTAGCAGCTAGGATAACATTACACAAGGTTATCACTTGCTGCAGCCTGTATCTACCACCAGGCGCTCCATTGAACCCAGCAGACATGGAGGACCTGTTGAGGCAGCTCCCTCGGCCATATATTATCCTTGGGGATTTCAATGCCCATAACACAATGTGGGGATCCAACAGTACTGACACAAGAGGTCGTATGCTGGAGGATATTTTCCTCCAACATGATTTATGCATACTCAATGATGCATCACCGACCTACTTGCACCCAGGAACTGGATCCCTCACATGCATTGACCTCACCGTTTGCGTCCCCGGACTTCTGGACGACTTCAAATGGTCAGTTAGTAATGACCTACGGGGAAGTGACCACTTCCCAATTATCATTACTAACAATCTCCCCTCAGTGGGACGACCTCAGCGGTGGAAATTGAACAAGGCCGATTGGGAGCAATTCCAAAAAAGATGCTCAGAGGATATCACAGAAAGTATCCTCGATGAGCAGAACCCAGCTGATATTTTCGCTTCCAAGCTACTCGACATTGCCAGGAAAGTTGTCCCCCTAACCTCCGCAAATCCAAAACGGCCCAGCAAACCATGGTTTGATACAGCTTGTAAAAGTGCTATTGGCGATAGGAAAAAACGACTGGCTGCATTCATAAAGAATCCTTCCCAGGAAAACCTAAAGCTATTTAAGATAGCTAGAGCAAAGGCTAGACAAACTGTACGGTCAGCCAAAAGGAATTCCTGGAGAAGCTTTGTCGGCAGTCTGGATGCCAAAACTTCTGCTAGAGCGGTCTGGAAGGCAGTAAGGCGAATCAAAGGGAAAGAATCAAATGCAATAGGGCATTTGAAAAACCAAGGACGAACTGTCACGTCCCCCAGAGAAATAGCTGACTGCCTTGCATCCTCAATAGCAGAAAAATCATCCACTGCACACTACACGCCAGAGTTCCAAAAAGTCAAAACCAGGGAGGAAAGACATCCCATTGACTTCAGGTCAGAGAACAATGAAGACTACAACAAACCGTTCTCACTTGAGGAACTGAGGGACTCGCTGGACAAGTCACATGACACAGCGCCTGGAGAAGATGAAATCCATTACCAGTTCCTCAAGCACCTTCCCGAACCCTCATTGGCAGTCCTGCTAGGGGTCTATAACTGTGTGTGGCAAACAGGCGCTTTCCCAAACAGCTGGAGGAAAGCCACAGTTATACCGATACCTAAACCGGGAAGAGACGGCTCTGACCCAGCTAACTATCGACCAATAGCACTAACAAGCTGCATCTGTAAAACCATGGAAAGAATGATTAACAGTAGGCTGGTCTGGTATCTTGAGAGGAACAACTTGATCTCCAAATACCAGTGTGGATTCCGGCAAGGGCGGACAACAACCGACCACCTGGTAAGGCTGGAAGCCTACATCAGAAATGCCCTACTCAGACGAGAACATCTTGTGGCTGTATTCTTCGACATTGAAAAGGCCTATGACACGACCTGGAAACATGGCATTCTACGTGACCTGGAGCTTATGGGGCTTAAGGGACACCTCCCCCGTTTTGTAGGGGAATTCCTGAAGGACCGAAAATTTCAGGTCCGAGTGGGCACCTCCACCTCTGACACTTTTGAACAGGAAATGGGCGTACCCCAGGGCAGCATCCTGTCAGTCACCCTGTTCAACATTAAAATTAACAGCATCATTAATGCTCTATCCCCTGGCATAGAGTGCTCTCTGTATGTTGATGACTTTGTCATTTTTACTTATGGGAAAAATATGAACACCTTAGAAAGAAAATTACAGTTAAATCTAAACAAAATTCAAAATTGGGCAAATGATAATGGTTTTAAATTTTCGGACTCCAAAACAGTTAGTATGCATTTTTGTAATTTAAGGGGGCTTCACCCAGATCCTGAATTATTTATAAACAAAAAAAGAATCCCCGTTGTAAAAACTACAAAATTTTTAGGCCTCACCCTTGACTCCAAATTTAATTTTCTCCCCCACATTAAAGAACTTAGGAAAAAATGTCAAAAGTCATTAAACATACTTAGAGTACTCAGCCATACGGACTGGGGGGCTGACAGAGACACCTTGCTGCTGCTGTATCGAAGTCTAATCCGATCCAAGTTGGATTATGGATCTATGATATATGGAGCAGCAAGGAAGTCTTACCTAAAGATACTAGAACCAATCCAAAATGCTGCCATGCGTCTCTGTCTCGGCGCGTTCCGCACGTCACCAATTCCGAGTCTACATGTGGAGGCTGGAGAACTCCCCATGGACATAAGGATGAAAAAGCTTGCAATGCAGTACATAGTAAAACTAAAATCTAACCCCACGAACCCTGCTTTTGACCCCGTATTCAATCCCATAAATGTTGAACTATACATTCGAAGGCCTAACGTCATACAGCCGTTAGGCCTTCGAATGAGAGAATCCATCCAAAATTTAACCCCATCCATTGACCAAATTTCTAAAATACAAACCCCACAAACCCCTCCTTGGCTAACTAGTAGACCCAAATTAAATTTGTCCCTCCTTAATTTTCCAAAACAAAACACAGACCCAACCCTATTGCAAGTCCACTTTAGGGAACTGCAGGAGAGCTACGGAGATTGTGGCACCATCTACACTGACGGATCCAAAATGGATGGAAAGGTCGCGTGTGCCTGCTCCTTTCGGAGCAAAACAATCTCCCGTAGACTCCCTGATGGATGCTCCATCTTTACGGCCGAATTGCATGCACTGTCGCTTGCACTTATGGCCGTTAAAGCATCAGAAAGGAGGAAATTTATAATCTGCTCTGACTCCAAATCTGCATTGCAAGCTTTGGGGCGGATGAAGACTGACATTCCATTGGTATACAAGTGTCTAAAGCTGTTGGACCAAATAGCAGCCAGCCATAGGGATGTCACCTTCATCTGGGTCCCCTCCCATGTAGGCATAGAGGGAAACGAAGCCGCAGACAGAGAAGCAAAGAAAGCCCTAAACCAAACAGTGTCAGGAACCCAAATTCCCTACTCGGACCTGAGACAAAGTATTGCCACTGCCATCTATCAAGAGTGGCAGGACCGATGGGAGGCTGAGAATCACAACAAACTCAGGCAGATAGTGGCGGATGTCCGGTGGCGGCCCATATCTAAGGGTCTGACAAGGCGTGGCAGCACGACCATGTCTAGACTGAGGATTGGCCACACCTACATCACACACTCTTTCGTGCTGAAGAGAGAGGGGCCACCACTTTGTGAGCGTTGTGATTCTCGCCTCACAGTGGAGCATATCCTCATTGACTGCCCCAGATACCAGGATGTCAGGGAGAAGTTTCTTATATCCACTGACTTAAAAATACTGTTTGACACTGTCGACCCTGGGAAGGTACTGGGCTTTATCCGGGAGGTGGGGTTGTCTTCGAGGATCTGATTCGTGAGTCTGTATACACATATTATTTACACTAGATTTGTATAAAATATCCAAATTTTTACCTATGCTATTTTAAATGTAAATAAACCTTAATTTTAATGAGTTAATTATATGAACTCTGACTTTTTATAGAGGGAGAGTAGTCCTTAAGGGACTACGGGCACGACATGGCCTATACTGTGCCGATGTGCCTAAAACTAAAACTAAAACTAAAACTGCAAGTGTCTGGTTAACTTACTTAGTTAATTCTTTTAAAACATTGTACATGACTACATTTCTATCTTATTTATTCATGTATTATTTACATTTCAGAGGGGATCAAATCAAAATGGAAAGGGGTATGTTCCTGAACTTTGACACTAGCCAGGCATCCACTAGCATGAGCTTCAACACAGTTACTGCCACTGCCGGCAGCCACACCTCTGTTAAACAGCGAGAGGCCAGTGAGTACAACTATGCCCAAGCTCTTCTCAAGCAGGCCCCGAAGTTGACCAACTCTGGGGATCTTGACGGTGGCAGTGTAATAAGATTAGCCCGCGCCTACATCACCTTGCAGCAAGGTATGTTTCACCTTTATTTTCACTTTTGTCTCACCTACATAATCTTTTTGACCTTAACACACTTGACTTCCTACTCAAGCCTTCAGGTGTGCCGCCATATCCCAGAGATAATCTACCTTCTAAGAAAACATTACACAGCAGTAAGTCTGCAAAGACCTGTCATTTAACACAAGTTTAAAAAAAACAAACAAATCAAAACATTGTGTCTGAAAAATTTCACAAAATACTTTACCGCTTCGCCAAAATTTGTCTCTTAAGAAGGTGATCCTTACAGAACAATAAAGAATATACTTGAGGCAATAATAAGTTCTTTCATCCTCTTCCTCAGAAATGTTTTTGCCACTTTAAAAATTATTTTCACCATTTAGGAGAATTATTTAAGATTTGTTATTCGTTTTTCCTTTTTTGTAAGTTTTGTGGTGTAATGCAGTTACCCTTTTTTTTGTGAATACGAATTAAATTAGTTGAGTGTTTGTTTAAATCATTTCTTTATGAGTCCATAGAGAACTTTTTCTTCAATGAATGGTGAGGTTCTCATAATAAGCTAGCTGAAAGAGGCGCTCCTTTAGCGCAGACTAGCGTCTTATTATCTAACCCATCTGTTTCCCATATGCATGATGTCTGCTGTTTTTTTTTCTTCAGGTTTAAAGTCCTGGGAAAGTTCTGGAAACAAAACCAAGTGGTGGCCAGACTACCTTGATGGGGGCAAGCTGACATTAGCAGCACAAGAGGTGAAGCATTAGCTTGTTAAACCATCCTATAGTAACTCTTGTTTTTATTGTGATGTGTGTGTCTTTCTGTGTACTTCTCATTCAGAGAGGGATCCATTGAACAAGTTTTAAGATAATAAAGTGAACTTTAAAAATGTGCACTCCCTTCACATTGCTAAATACTTGCTCATCTTCATGTAGCCGGAATATATGCTGCATTTGTTATGCACTTCTTAAGACACTTCTCCACACACATACATCTGTGTATGTTTTAAACAGATTTCTTTTTTTTTTTTGAAGGTTTTTCTGTGAGGGAAGAGGGAGGACAATAATATGGGAAAGTGTGTGTGTGTGTGTGGGGGGGTTCTTGTGTACCTTTAAAAAAAGTTTGTTTCTTTGATCTGTTTTGCTCTCATATGAGAGATGTGGTACAGTCAGACTGGGTGATTGGGAAATGGGCATAATGATGTTTAGTGTATCTTTCTAGTTTGATCATTTCATCAGTTTTCAGACGAACTGAAACTTTGGTCTGGTGTGTGGTCTTCCTGCACCTGGTTTGTTACTTGTGATCTTTCATTTAGATTGGTCTCTTCAATTCTGTCCCTTGGCTGTTCTCTTCTTGAATTCTTGCCAGTATTGTCTGGCATGGCTTTTGTTCCTTTCACCCAATTGCATTTTCCAATTTATCTCAAGGATGTATTTAATTATGTATGTTATTTATGTCTTTTCTTTAATATTTATATTGACTGATCACCTCTATCATCCTTTTTGTTTTAAAGAATCTTTATACTTCTACACATAGTTTTCAATTTCAAGATTAGAAACAATTAAGGAAGTCAATTCTTATGGCTCTTCTTATTATGGTCATAATAAGCTATTTTTTTTTTTTGCTAATAATATAATTTATCATTTTGAATACATTAAAAAATTTAATATGCTATTTTTTGTTTGCTAATAATATAATTTATCACTTTAAATACATTAAAAAACTAGGCCAATTTTAGCCTATTTGTTCTTGATTTCTAATAGTTCACATTTCAAGGCTCTAAATTTTTATTTTTTTTGAATCACTTTTCTTTGCTTACATTTTTTTTTACTTTTGTAGATTTTAAACAAATGATCACATTTCAATCTTTGCTGGAAATGAAAATTACCTCCCATGGAGTCAGGTCTTAAGTTGATATTTACACTGCCAGACTGGAATAATATTTATTTTTTTCTTTGAAACAGACCATGAACTGTTTTGTACTCATCATGACACATCACGGGCACATTGTTTATGTATCAGACGCAGTGGAGAGCCTATTAGGTCACGACCAGGTAAACTTCTGTAGCACTAAAGGCTTTATTTTTAGTCTATTCATACTTTCGCTTCTAAGAAAATTTTAATTGGGTCATGATTTTATGTTAACTATTAAGAGAAACCTCTTGGATTTTGTTTTCTTAATGGATAAATGTCAAGGTTTTACATTTTAAAGACAAAAGATATTTCACTTGCATTATTGTTTGCAGCAACCTTCAGATGTACCAGATTTAGAATTTATTTATTTATTTTTACCATAGAGCCTACATAATTATGCTGCCTTTTAATAATCTATATTAATAATCTATATATATATATATAGAGAGAGAATTTGGGGCCAAATGCTGCTAATTGATTTATTTTATATTCAATAGTGACTTACAACATTTAAGGATTTTTGTGTGTGTGTAGTTTGTGGCCTTGTTCATATTTTGTTTCATTTTGTTTCTTACAGATCAATCTTGTTGGACGTTCTATCCAGAACGTGGTGCCTCAAGATGAACTGCCCGTGTTGGCAGCACAGTTTTCCCTCAGCATTGGTCCAAGTAAGACTTGACATTAATTACTGCATTCTGTGGCATTTTTGAAGGGACAGAAATGTGGGTGCATTTACATTTGGACATAGGCTTCTATTTAGGGGTTTGAACCTAAAAACTGTAACTTGATTGATGCTCTCCAGTTGATAGGTCTAATACAATGTTCTATTTCTTTTCATGTTAGGACAGTTTTGTAGAATCTTTTATATTCTTGTTAAGATTACATGTTCTCCTTACATTTGCTAACTGTAACATTCGTTCATCCATTGTCCATGATGTAGATACACTTGTGGCTATTGGCTTAGTTGTTTATTTATACAGGGATGACTAAAGCATTGCCAATAATAATATACAGTGGAATAGCTGCAGCTTTGATTTTCAGATCATCAACCCCAAAAAATAAGTTGCAGCTTAGATTCAGTAGAATACTGTGTTATTAAATAGTCTCTCTTTGAGACTCATTAAAAACGGTAAAAAATCTCACCTGTTTTTGGGACTTATGATGAACAACTGACCCATTTCCTGTAATTTTCTTACCTTATGTACCTGTCAGATCTGGATGGACACTTTTACAAATTCTAAACTTAAAATCATTTTCAACAGGCTTTAAATCATGAGCCTTTGTACAGGAATCAAGTGACATTAATTATTGAAAATTAGCCATTTCAATTCAAATTATCATTTGGTCCTGTTACTTACTCTTGCAAGTAAAGAAAATGGGCTGCTTATGTTTCCTTTGTTGTATTTACTTGTGTGAAATGTAACTATATTTGTTTGTTTTGATGAGGTAGCTTGTGCCTTGAATATTATTGTATTATACTCCTTTTAAAACTGCAAATATGGTACACTCATCAAACATTGAGATAAGTCCAGGAAAAACCTATGAAAATAGAGAAGGACATCCCATCCTCTGTGGTCACTATTAAAACATGCAATAATGCCTAGCACAACTTGTTCTTATTGCTACAAACTTAACATATCAACTTTCTTGTATTGTCTAAATTATTTGAAGTTGTTATCTATCCTTATGTTTAATGAAGGAAACTGGACTTGATTTTTATATAAACCTTAAAATACTTAAAGTTCCGCAGATATTGAAATATATTCTGTATATTCTTTTCCTTTCAGCTGGCAGATCCACTTTACAGAGGTCATTTTATACTCGCATGCTGAATGTTAAATCAGTTTCTCAACAACAGAGGTATGAATTGGTCCACATGATTGGTCATCTACAAGATGTTTCGCTTACCACTGGCCAGTCATCTCCTGGTGGTAAGCATTTTCATACATTAACTCATATGTCATATTGCATAATCATTATCTGTTGGTTTCAATTATAGAGTTTCAGCCTGTCAATTTCTATGATGTATATTTATATAGAATGTAACTAAAGGGAAGTAATACTTAAAAACCTGTACATTAAAATAGAAATCCTTATGATTTTTTTTTACATTAAAAAGAAAAAAAAAGGATTATGCAAGCAATTTTAATAATGATTATTTGTATAGAATCTTATTTCAATATTACAAGTTGACTGCTTCTAAAAGAAATTAACTAAGTACAAGACTCTAAGGTACTACATAGTAGGATAGACTCTTAGTTCCTAAAATATCCATTGCCCCTAAAATGTTATCATATCATAATAGTTCAGAGAGAGACTTGGCTGATGTGTGCCTGCAAGGTCATGACACCACAAATAGAAGAGGAAGGCAACCATGCTCCTGTCACTGAATGGATCTCCCACAATGCCTTGGATGGAAAGATATTGTACATGGATTCTAAGTATGTTAGGATGCTTTTTATTGTAATATAACTCGCATGTCTTTATGTTATACACAATCAGAGAGTAGGAGTGAAGAATAGGGTTTCAGATATTCTTACAAGCATATAAAAAAATGAATTTTGGTTGATTGGTATGCCTTTCTATGAAAAAAGGAATAATCAACAGTGATGCCCCTTTTCAGGTCTTGTCAGGTGACAGGCTACTTACCCCATGAGATGGTCGGGCGTTCCACTTACTGCTTCATTCATCAAGATGACCAAGAGCATGTTGTATTCAGCCACAATCAAGGTCAGAAGAATTTATGTCTAGATAAGTTAGCCAGTGAGATTAGATTAGATAAGACTAGATTGGGAAGCGTGGTCGATGGGCTAAGTGCGTTTGAGCTTGGGTTGGCTTGGCTACCTAGAAGGGGGCTCGAGGTTTGAGTTGTGTTTACTGAGCGCCTAAAGGCAGCACGGAAAACCCAACTCATAGATACCCCTTCCCTCCCACTGGTTCACAAATAGATTGAACCATAGCACTCTTAGCATGCTATAAGCATGAAAGTAGCGCTATATAAAAGCTATAATAATAATAAGCTAGCCAATTAGATCAGTTAAGATAATTTAGCCGATGAGATCAAATTAGATTAGTTAGTCAATGAGATCAGATTAGATTAGCTAGCCAGTGAGATCAGATTAGATTAGCTTAGTTAGTCAATGAGATCAGATTAGATTAGCTAGCCAGTGAGATCAGATTA
>JADKLZ010000728.1:20640629-20652371 GCA_021533235.1 Biomphalaria straminea
CCAGTGAGATCAGATTAGATAAGCTAGCCAGTGAGATCAGATTAGATGAGCTAGCCAGTGAGATCAGATTAAATTAGCTAGCCAGTGAGACTAGCCAGTGAGATCAGATTAGATCAGCTAGCCAGTGAGATCAGATTATATTAGCTAGCCAGTGAGAGCAGATTAGATTTGCTAACCAGTGAGATCAGATTAAATAAGCTAGCCAGTGAGATCAGATTAGATTAGTTAGCCAGTGAGATCAAATTAGATTAGCTAGCCAGTGAGATTAGATTTGATAAGCTAGCCAGTGAGATCAGATTAGATTAGCTAGCCAGTGAGATCAAATTAGATTAGCTAGCCAGTGAGATTAGATTTAATAAGCTAGCCAGTGAGATCAGATTAAATAAGCTAGCCAGTGAGATCAGATTAGATTAGCTAGCCAGTGAGATCAGATTAGATTAGCTAGCCAGTGAGATCAGGTTAGATTAGCTAGCCAGTGAGATCAGGTTAGATTAATTAGCCAGTGAGATCAGATTCCATGGATGTTCAAAACAATTTCTACTATGACTTGTGGCATATGTTCAAGGTCCTAAGAGTTTGATATCCATTTCTCAAGCAATACAATCACTAGCTGAAAAATGTTTTACATATATTTTTATTTTGTCTCTTTTTTTCTTTTTTTTAAACTAGATATGTATACTATAAAGAATTTATTTACTGGCCTTAAAGAAATGCAATATTTCTATATTTATTTGAGCTTGTCCATTTTTACTTTTCTATTTGTATGTTTCACTAAAACGTTTTGCTGCTCTCATTCATTGAAATTGCATTATATTGGATTGATGATGGATTTTTTTTGTTCTGAAGAATTATTGAAGACTAAAAATTCTATGTCCTATCAAAACATAAGTATCATCTAAAGTACAAATACATCATGTACCATCTCACACCTCCCATCCTATTTGAATTCAAATATTAGTTTGCTTACATATAATTAAAAACTTGGTTACATATTTCCATACCCTCATCCTAATTGTGTATTTGAACATGCGGCTGTTCTTGTTGCACTTGAAAGATGTTTACTATAATCTGTCTTCGTGTCCTTTCTCACAGCATTGATCAATGTGGGAGGGTCCAGCTGCACCTACAGAATGTTCCGGAGGAGCAATGACCTGATCTATGTGCACACCACCACCCAGCTGGCCAGGGACAAACAGAGTAATAAGCCATCATTTCTCTTCTGCATCAACCAGATCATGGAGTGAGTAATGAAACCATTCAAGTATTTTGTAGTGTCTCTTGGTTATGTCCGGAGTACTTAAAAGTAATCATCTTCTTTTTGATGTAACCTCTGTATTTTATAATTCAAGAACAAACACTTTCATACAAGTCCTCTACTTTTAATTAAAAAAAAAATCATTTGTAATAATAATGTCAAACCTCACATTTGAATATGTTCTAATAATCTAGTATTGGAAAGAGGTTAGGGCAGCTGAGGTTTATGAGTTGAATCCAGGTTGTGGCTTGCAATTTTTATTTCTTGATTTTAAAAGATGCTGATAGTATACATGACTGGACGCACATTTCATATCTTTTGGTTTATGAAAAAGCATGTCTGTATTGTACTGTATTTATTGTGGATTGGTCTGTACAAAAAATATTTGCATTTTGTGTTTAGGTCTATTGGGTAAAGGGTGGGGGAGAGCTTTAGTAGTCAATGATTCTCAATCTTGCTTTAAATACCTGTAATTGTTTACTTGTTAAGTTCATGGTACAAGCTGTCTAGATGAAACTAGATTATTTAGTTTCTTGCCTATAAAAGAAAATGTAATGTGATTTTTGGTTTCTTCACAGTGAGGCAGAAGGCAAACAACAAGTATCCAGACAACAACAACATTTGATGAGTGTCAAAGACGATCCGTCCACTAAATACAGTATGAATGATATTGAGAAGACGGTCAAGGCTCTGGAGATTGAAGGAGGAAACTCTCCACCAGTGATGTCGAAAGGGGGAATGAAGCTCAGCAAACTAACAGAAAGCTGTTCTGCAGATGGTGGAGATTTGCTGCGGGTGGACTTGCCCTTGCTACTGCGTTGCAGCCCACTTGTTATCAAGACTGAAAAAGACCAATGGGCTGGCTCAGCCACCTGTCACTCTCAGAGCGGCTTGAAAATGCAGTACGCGCCTGCTAGTCGCTACCAGCAGAGTGGTGGGCAGGTGCCTGTCTCTTCTAATGCGCCCGGCTATCTGAGTGGCTTTGACAGTAACTCAGCTGATCCTGGACAACAGCAGAATGTATACAGTAGGCCCTCTCAGCTGCACCTGTACAAAAACCAGTATCAACAAATGGATACTTCCACTACATCTATGTCTCACAATATGATCTCAACTACCAGTCCCGGTGATAGCCCTGTGAGTGGCACTGGATCTTACATGGACTACTTATATGACAATGCCGCATCTCCTTCTGTTCCTTCAGATAGCATCATGTTCTCCACAGATCCCCTCAACTCCAACATGCTGGCCTCTCCTGGCCGAGCAAGAGGCAGAGGAAGAACTAGAGGCAGGCCTAGAGGGAGTGGACGTGGTGGTAGGGGCACAACAAGAGGTGTTCGAGGGACCAGGGGACCTCGAGGTAGCAGGGGTAGTAGGGGCAGAGGTCGTGGTTCCAACATCGCCCAGCTGTCTCAAATGGGTGAAATAGTTGGTGGCATGAAGAAGTCTGACAGTATCAATATGGTTTCTTGTGGTAGCATGTCCCCAAGGGGAAACATTTCGCCTATGGGCAGCACTACAGATTTGTTTTCTAGTCCAAACTCCACCATGGGTCTTCAGAGGTCTAACTCTTCCCTGAGTCATCATTCTCTAGGCCTCAGTCAAGGAGAGTTCCAAAGGATGCCCTCTGATGGGGACATAAGCTCATCTGGTCTGCAGAGGATGAATTCTGAAGACAACATGCTGTTTCAGAGGATGACTTCCCTGGATGATATTGACTTCACCATGACGCAAGCTTCCAATGATGACATGTCACCCAGATCTTGGGGTCAACAGGACTGCACATCAAGTGCTCAGATGCCACCTTATCGGACAGTCCATTCTGGGGAATATGTGGTGCGTGAAAAGAAAGTAGGCCGTCCAAGAGGTAGTAAAAACCAGGCCAAGCACAATTTACAGAGAGGAAAATCAGTGGAAGATCATTCAGTCTTGTCCCATGGAAGTTACAGTTCCAATAATCAGCAGACATCTGTCTATAATCAAGATGTCTCTACAGCTGGTCAGAACACACTGTCTCCTTATCATGCACATAGCCCTCGCCAAGGTAGCAGCACTGGAAATAGTCTGTATTACCAATGTCCTACTCAGTCAGCTGGTAATGCAAACACCTCAAGAGGACCTGAGAACTTCCAGAAGTCAACGTCTGCACAAAATCACTCTCTCAACCACATGGTGGCAGACATGCAGGACCCGGAGCATTCAATCCTGGGGAATTTGCTGAAGGGAAGAGGTGAGTCCACTTCTTCCACTGGTAGCAAGTCACCTGCTCATTCTTTGCTGATGAATCTTGGTAGGCAGACAGAGCTGGGGCCAGATAGGGGAGGCAAGTCTCCAGCAGGTCATGGCATCACTCAAGACAAAGGTGGAAGGTCCCCTGCCCACTCGTTTATTTCAGATGTTGCTTCCCCTACTTCAGTGTTTTCACCAGAACCAAGTAGAGCAACACCATCTATAATCAAAGGTAATCAACTGGTTGTCTTTCTTGATTTGTATAGAAATTTAAGTATACATGTCATAACCTAGAGAATTTTTTTGTAAGGGTATAACTGAGGCTCCAATTAATTATCTTTTTACTATTCTTGTGAAATACTTTTTTATCTCTATTTTATAGTTGTCGTATGTTAAGGTTGTCTATATTATTGTTGATAGTGTGTCTTTACAATCTGATGAAGTTAAATAACCAAATGAAATTTTTTTTTGTTCAAAGAGTGTAGCGTTAAAAAAAGACTGGGAAAATTTTGTACAGTTAAGCAATTTTGTAAACATTTAACTAATGATGCCTTTGTGTGGATAGTCTATTTTCGTTCTCTTTTATTCTGATTAGATGAGCCAGATTTGTTATCCCCTTATGGGGAGACAAGCTCAGTGAGTTCTACAACACTGATGATAAGTCCAAACCTGATCCAGAACCAGCAGCAGGCAGACGATTATTTCCTGTTAGATCAAGGTAGAGTTCCTATAACCTTACCTTGTCTTGTGTTAAATTTTTTAGTGTGATAGTCAGCTTCTATGTTGTGGTTTTGTGTTATGAGGGCCCACTGTTTGTGCCTGCTGATTGTACAGGCACGCAGCGTGTCAGTTTGCATGTGTGCTATGACAGTCTGTTTCTATCTTGACACAGGTCAGCACAAGACATTATCAGAAATGCAAATGTTCTCCTCTCAGCTTCGACAGAAACATCAATCCCTGGCCCAGAGTTTGGCTAACCAGGAGACCATGCTGCATCAGCTGGAATCTCGCATGCAGCAGGTAGCCAAGGATTTCAGTCCAGAGTCCACCTATTCTCAGTTGAATGCACGTCTAAATATTATTAAGGTGTGTACATAGTACCTTTTTTTTTTGCATTATTTATCTTAAGTAGTTTTTTTTTTTTTGTTTTTTCAAATTAAAACTAAAATTTACAAAACACCCTACTTGATTTCATATCAGTTGAGTCAATATTAAATTTATGTAAATTTTTTTTTTATAATCCTTTATCTGATTATTCAAAAGTTCTTTTGTTTTGGTTAATAATTAAAAATGACCAGTAGTTCTTATTGTAAGCTTTTGACCTTTAGACTGGAGGACCATGCCCTAATTGTTTTTAACTTTTAATAATAAAACAATATTTTTTTTTAAACTGCAGAGTGATAAAGCCAAGCAAGAAAAAGAGCTTCAATTAATCACAGCTCGAATGGAAGAGCAACTTCGTCAGCAGCAGCCCCGCCAGCAGCAGCAGCAACAACAAATTCAACAGCAACTGGACTTACAGCGACACCGCCTGGGATCACCTGCACCAACCAACACTAGAAGAATGGCCATAGTGCCCCCTATTCAGCGTCAACCCACTGAGGGAGAAATGATGTCTAATTTCTCACAGCATAGCATTAGTGATCTCAAGTCTGGTATGTCACAGCAAGAGAATTCTCTGGATGATAGTGCCAAGCCTATTCTTGGGCTGTCTCCCCAGGGCACAGATGGTGGGGTTAAGTCTGGATCTTTTCAGAACCACCTCCATTCAGGCAAATCGAGTGCTGGTGGATCTATCTCTTCAGCACAGAACCTTCTTCACCAGCCTACACAGCCGTCACCCTTTAGTCTTCACCATCATCACCACCACCATCATCATTACCACCACCATCCTCTGTTGCAGCCCCCTGCCAGGCTTCAGCAGCATGTGGAATTTTCAGCGACTTTGAAAGGTAGTCCACCACCGCCACCACCCTACAATTCATTTGACACCTCTGTGTTCAACTCTGCTGTGGCAGCCCCTGCAGCACTTAGCATATCAGTGTCCGCCAACAACACTTCCCCTATCATCTGTGACACGTCGCCAGTGTCGGTGGATGAGTCTCCTGGCTGTGGCAGCGATGCCTCGTCAGGATACCACAGTCTGTCTCTTGGAGGCGATTCTGCTGCTGGCTCTGCCTCTGTTCAGTACAATAAAACTCATTGCCTAGATATGCCAGCATCAACTCTTCCCCCGTACAACTCAAAGTCTGCCCCTTTGTTTGGCCAATCTCACCAGAGTGTCGGAAAATCTTCAGAATTCATTCCCAGTTCTGGGCAAAGCCATAACAAATCCCCACCAACTTGACAAAATATGTTTACATTTACAGAGGAAACACTGCATTCTCATTGTTGGAGCTGTTTAAAAAATAAACAAAACAGGTCAACTAGTTTGTTCCATATTGGAGTCTATATCAGCATATACTTATGGATAAATTTGTGTGTGTATTCGTATCTCTCAATAAAAAAAAAAGGTGCATTTCATAATTAAAAAAAAAAAAACCTCTTGCAACATGCACAAGTTAAGTGGGCAGCAACCTTTGAAAACATCTTAACAGCTATTGATTGCATTTCTTTATAAATCTTCAACAGATTGGCCAGACTATCACCAACAACTGTTTACAAATGAAGCTGTACTGTTTGCTGTCCATTCAAGCTGTTTATCTACCACAATGTGTATCTTTAGTGGAACACTATTTATAGCTTTAACAATTTAAATGTTGTTTTTTTCTGCTTTCTTCTTAAAAAGTGTTGAAGTGTTGGTCAAATGATTGTATAAAAGTGAAGTAGTTGTGATCTCAAGACTAGTTTGAAGCAGATCTCTTCAAGTACAGCCTCTGTGGTCAGAGCTAGTTGTGATCTCAAGACTAGTTTGAAGCAGATCTCTCCAAGTACAGCCTCTGTGGTCAGAGCTAGTTGTGATCTCAAGACTAGTTTGAAGCAGATCTCTCCAAGTACAGCCTCTGTGGTCAGAGCTAGTTGTGATCTCAAGACTAGTTTGAAGCAGATCTCTTCAAATACAGTCTCTGTGGTCACAGCTAGTTCGACAACATATGGATTATTTTCTTTACACATTTATGTTTTGTATTTCTTAAGAAAACACATCTGTGAAAACAAAAATACATCTTTTGGAAAGCTTTATTTAAATTGAATTTTACCAATTTTCAAAAATGAACATTTGTGAACACGACATATTGTCAAATTCAATAACCTATTTTAAAACATACAACTTGTTTACAAGTGATTTTTTTTTTAATTTAGACTTTTTTATATATTTGAACTTACAACAACAAAATTATTTTAGTCTGTTAGATTTTGATTTCTGGATTTAAATAATGTTTTGAAATAACTATCAAATATTTGATATACAGTACATACATAATGTTTGTGTATTCATTACAACTTTTTTTGTTTTTTTAAAAAGAATTTTTTTTTCCTGAAATTGTTTGTTCATTTAAATTACTGTTCATGTCTGTACATTTCGTATAATTCATTCTGGTCTTTGCGATGACTGGTCCACCCGAGTGTTCTACTTGTAACGATGATCTCATTGGATCTATTCCTGCAGATTTCATTGTTCTTAGCAGTGTCAGAAATTCTTATGCTTAATTTTAGGCCTGGTCTGTCTTCACTACTCTGTGACTTCTATAATAGTGGCACAGTTATGCCACTCTAAAAATCATTCTTTGAGGGAGAACTATTCATTGAAAGCAAATAGAATCATCTCTTTTTAACATCAACAACTTTGTACTGTTCAGCAGAATTGTTGTTAGAATTAGTTGTTTTGACTTCATATCTTTGCTTGTCAGGTTTATTCAAAAGTCAAGTAATTTTATTTTTTTTCCCAATAATTTTCTAAAATTGTGTTAAATGTTTATAAATCATTATATCAGTTTAATGTGTACATTAATTATATAATTCTCATCCAAGGTCTACATTTTTTGTTTTGGTTCAGTTTGTTCAGAATCAGCAACACTTTTGGTGTAATGTTTACTTTGTATTTTTCCTTCTGGAAACAGACTACCCGCCCCCTCCCACACTTAGTGGAAGTATTAGTTTAGTCAGAAAAGAATAATGCAGCCCTAAAATCTAAAATGTTAGTCGCTAGCTTGGAATGTAATTAAAACATTTTACCTGTCTGACTAAAAAGATGGATCACGAGGACAAAGAGTTCTGGGGGTGAAAGTGTAAATATTGTGCGCTAACAGGGAATACATTTAAAAAAAAAATTAGTGTTCTCGAAGAGTTTAAAAAGATATACTTTACTTCAATAGCTTGTTGAATTGTATTAAATGTATACATATCTAATTATAGATTTTTACCTGACTCAGCAACCTGACAGTTACTCAGATCATCAGTAAAAAATTTTGGTGTGTTTTTTTTTTGTTACTTTTGGTGCACTTCTTTTGCTCTCTTAAATATGTATAGGACAAACTTCTAACAAAAAATTCAGCTTAGGCTCCCTAAAACAAATTATATACATACAAACTTATGTTTATAGAGTGTTAGACCCAGAGATAACATACTGCAGTTCATAATAACATATAATATATAGGAGTAGTTATTTAAATGTTTCATAAGTAAAAAAAAAAAATTTACTTGAATTTTGTAAAGATTGATATCTGTGAAAGTCATCCTGCTGCAAAAGTTCAATATTTAATGAATGTGCTGATCAGTTGTTGTAAACAGATGTAAAAAAAAACAACAACCTAGACCAGTTACCATTTTTGACCTTTTAACCAAAACACACAACACACCAGAGTTCTGTTTGCCTCATGTGATAACACATTTGTTAATGTACATAGTTTGTAAATACTTTTGTATGTTTCTCTCTCTATTGTACAAAACTCAGATGTGTCTAGAATTACATCATTGAGACTTTCTTGGTTATATTTCTTTTTTTTTTTTTTTTGGAGGCACAGCTTGTTGTAATTTTTGAATATAAATAATGAAATGACAAATCAATACTCTTTATGATGTTAATTCTAAAAAAAAATAATTGTTCTCTTTGTTATAATGTAATTGTTGTATTGAAAAATGAGAAAAATCACTTTTTTTGTGTTTCAATAATGTACACTGGTTCTCCTTCTGTCTTTCCAATTATTTTTTTTTCTATTGACTTGAGTCTTTCATTAAGTGACATACTTTTCTTTGATATTGACCGCTAGACATTGATTTTGTAATTTTTTTTTTTCTTTGTCCCTTCACTTCAATTGTTCTTTAACTTGTCTGTAATTAAACATGTGCTAAAGAACAGGGTAGATTATTTCAATTTTTTTTAAATATTTGACTTGCGAAGTTTTCAGGAAATAGGTTGTGAATGTGAACTGGCAGATTCGCCCTCCAACACCTATGTTTCTTTTCACTTGATCCAGCATCGTTTGGCCAAACTACTTAATGTTTAAATTCATTATTTTTTTGTATTTGTATCAGAGGGGAATATGACCTTCCAGAATGTGTTGGACAAATAATTCAGCTAATTTTTGTTTGGCGGTTAGCAGAATGATTTTAAAAAAAAAATGAAACCTAATGCTCTTAGTCGACATTGTGACCTGACAATGGGTCAGATCCACCAAATAGCAGGTATCAGTGAACTGGTCACATGTCTGTTTCAACTATGAAATCCATATATATACATAAATTGTAATATATACATATACCATTATCTAGGAGGATTTAAATGATCTCCTTTGAAACCTGGGCAGAACCAGACTCATTTGTTCATTCCAAACATTAGTGAAGCCACATTGGCTGGTTTGGAGATTCCCCCCTCATCATTCTGGAATGTTGACCCATGCTTTCCCCATCCAGTGAGAACATGTTTGTTAGTACACCCATAGGGCTTGTTGTTTATACTTCACTAGTCTACAAGATTAGAATTGAAGCTATAAGCAAACCTTTTTTGTTTTACAATCTCTGTTTAACAGTAAGATGAATGCATTGGTTGTATGTGTTGCTTTATGAAGACAACACCATAGCATTGATTGTTGTCCCCATCCCTATCATCTGTATGTGTATTGTTGAGAACTCAAGTGTAAAAATGTTTGGAGAGAGTTGTTTTTTTAAGCATTATTTACCATGGAGTGATAAAACACTGCCTACTGTTGGATAGCTGAAAGAAATTTCAGGTTGAAGTTTTCTGGTTGTTTACTGAATGCTTTAGACAAGAAGCTGTGTGTTGGTCACAATATCTCCACTGTTGTAACAAGGACTGGCTGTTTAAAAAAAAAAAACCACACTAATTTTTTTTTTCTCTATCTTAGCTTTTGTTTGTTGACTCTATTTGCTAACAATGAAATAACAAAAAGCATTACAAATGTCCATTACAACATGATCTTATTGGTGTATTTTGGTTGTTGTTTTTTTTGTATGTGTTGATACGTTTGTTTCAGATAGTTGAGGTTTTAGAAATGATGTATTTAATAGTTTATGTATACTAACTGGCCAGCATTGATCTTGTTTCACTATTAATGAAAGGATCTAACCCTATTGACATCCCCTCTTTACCCCACAGTCTAGAGTGATCATGATTTACAAAATATCAGTTAAAGTTTATAAAAAAAGAAATTACCATTTAAGCTAATGAGCACATTTTTTGTCCAGTTTAAAAAAAAAAGTCATAAGTCAAGACATTGGTTGTCTGTTTAGCATGAGGACTGCCCTCCTATCCCCTGCTGAAGTTCAGACTAGGATTTAATCATCTCTTTCCCATGGAAATGTCTGAAACTTACATAAAGTTGGTCTCAAGCACCTTAAACCAAATGTCTCAATACAATAATGAAGTATTGTGGTAGAATAACTGACCTCACCAAAGAAAATGTTTTTTTTTTGTTTTGTTTTGAAAAAAAACAAACAATTTAGAATGAAAATGTTCAGGTTTTGTAGAAGCTACTTAGTTGTGATTTGTATTTTGTTTATACAACTACTATGTCTGTAAGGTTGTTCATTTGATTAGTAGCACCACTTTTGTTTTCAAACTAGTTGGTCAATGATGCATTAAGTTGTCACTTTTTGGTCAAAGCTCAACACATGAAGTGAAACAAAATGTGATGTAGACTTGCAGTCCTGAAGAGCTTTTGTTTGGGATGCAGGTCTCTGTCTCTAGGAGTGAAAAGAAACAGTTACAACACTAGAGCAGTGGAATTGTGGTCTCATTTTGGGATTGGATCAGGAAATGTTTACATTTTGTTTTTCTTTAGAAGTTTATTTGATTTGATTGAGCTGCACAATGGAAGAAGTGTGAGAAAATGTCAGGCCTAACTGAAGGGCTGGAGAAAACCCAACATTTTTGTTTAGTGTGTGTTCATGCCACTAGCGCTGAATATCATTTTCTAGTAAACACATTTCAAGTGTTTCTGTCTGATCCTTTAGGCAACTTAGATTGTTGTCTTAATCACTGTAGCTGAATTTATTACATACAATTCTGCAGCCAGAAAGTGCATCTAATATCTGCAATACAGACTGCTATGTCACTAGTTAGTTTGAATTGGTAATAACACTTAATTTTAACCTTTTTCTGTCAAACTTGAAGTCGCTGTGTTAACTAAATCAATATATATATATATATATATATATATATATCAACAATTTGATTGATTCCACTGTTTATTGTTACTGACATGTTCTGTTAGTGAATTAGTATAAGTAGTCATTTATTCAACAATTTATAAACCTTTTAAGAGACAGGAACTTTTAAGTAACAAAGGATTGCTCAAGAACATTTTGTAAAACAAAATAATAAAATTGACAGAGATTTTTTTATGTTTTTTTTTTAGATTTAATAGATATATTTTGATCTGCACTACTAGTAGAGAATGACTTAGCAATGTAATTTTCATAATTAATTGTATCTTGTTTTCTTTCTGCAAAGACATGTTTCTACACCAATGTATTTAGGGCTGGCAATGTGGTTGTTGTGGGCAATGTCTCATCTTCTATTCTAACATTGACACCACACTGACCCCAAGTGTGTTTTTGTTGAAGACATTTTGTTGTTGTGGACTTCCAATGTTAGGAGTTTTTTTTTAATTCTCATTGTTGATGAGTTGTCTTAGGGCTAACTTGTTTTCAACTTGTCAATTTGCTGGTTGTGTATATGCTTGTTTTTTTTTTTTTCAACCAAAAAAAAAAAGAAACACATCTTCAACATAAAAATAATGTTTTGTGTTTGCTACTTTTAATGTTTATATACGTTAATGGTTTGCACAAGTGGTTGTGTT
>JADKLZ010000728.1:20670840-20683187 GCA_021533235.1 Biomphalaria straminea
GACCTGTTAGATCAGAAAGGCAAGTCCAAGAGGACCTGTTAGATCAGAAAGGCAAGTCCAAGAGGACCTGTTAGATCAGAAAGGCAAGTCCAAGAGGACCTGTTACACCAGATGGTCACGCGGACAAGGACGCAAGCAACATTTCGTTCGCGACTCAGTGTGAACTTTACGATTGACGTCTTCAAGCCAGACTCTCCAGCTAGAGAGGCGGGAGGGGTATTGCTGTACGGATGTCAGCTGACATTGCTGTGTTGAGGTTGGTTTAAAATATAATAAAATGAAAGCGTGTTTATAAATCTATGTGTAAATGTGTACATGAAAAAGTGTGTGAGAGAGAGAGAGAGAGAGAGAGAGAGAGAAGTAATTGAATGCAAAAACACAAGACAAGATAAAGTCAAATAGAGATACATGCTAATGTACAAGAAACAAGAAAGTTATATCAATAAAAGTACTTTCTCAACTGTACTTCGTTACGCAACACGGCCCGTTCAACGAAAGGGGAAAAGTAACTTGTCAAACATGCCACAAGTCTTGACAGTCTTAGATGTAATCTGGTCGTAAAGCAATAACAGGGCCGGAGAGTGAGTGGTCAGAGTTACACACACACGTACACAAACGTACATATAGTGGGTAAGCGTTTGTACACGTGAGAAAGACATTTTGTTGTAATTGTAGTTGGTGTGTTTTTTTTAATCGCTTAGGACGCCACAATCTATTCACAGAGATAACAAAAAAATAATTAAATATAAGGCTTGTCTTCGAGTCCGAAGATTAGTGAGGAGTACAGTATTTCCCGTGGCTATGCAGCCCCAGCCGTGACCTACATATTTTGCCACACAGGGCAAGCAAAACCATTGTCCGCAGGTGGTCGATTTAGATTTTCTTTTTAATTAAATAAGATGCACATTAAATAGAGAAGCCGTCTCAACATTTTGTTACGAGAAAGAGGCAGATATTGCCTGCTACGTCTATTGTCCAAGAACTCAATGCCACAATAAATGCGGTGGCTTTAATTGAAATTTTAAAAGGATCGCTAGATTCTCGTCTGGGTCTGGATCTCATGTCAAGCAGCTCATACTAATGATTCCAGTAACAGCACTTGTAACATTTCAAGGTTTTAATTTCCCCCTCTTTTCATAAACTATAAAAAAAACCTAAAACAAAAGGTTTTGAACCTACAACCTATCAAATTAGCTCGTTAAGCACGCACTATAAACAATGTTTGAAGTTCAGGAACTCGAAGTTCTTACTGTTTATCCCTCGATTGTCCATTGTACAGTGTTACAAGAAAGTCTAAATCTAGTTAGTAGTTCATCAGAAAAATTAATGGTATCTCTCTTTTTTTCTCTCTTTTCTTGGGTCTCTTCAGAAGCAGACGCTCCTGTCTCCTCTGTAATTAAGGGACTTAACTCCCGTGAGAGCTCGTTACGCTCTCGCTATCTTCTCGGAGGCTGTTACGCGATATGTTCAGGGGGGGGGGGCTTTCTGTGTTTCCGCGCATTTTAAAGATAGTGAGAGTTGCTTTACTGATGCAGGTGCTCCTCCATTTTCCCCCCCTCTCTCCCTCCCTCCCCCCTTCAAGCGCATCTTACCACTGCCTGCTTCTCCCAAAGGACGAGATTCAAAGGCGCTTCTTTATCGGACCAGAGTCACAGAGGTCCGTGAGTGACACTGATGTACAGGCCCATTCCGCTGCTCCTGGTACCGTCATTACGTTAGGCAGTCTTTTTAATTTGTGCGCGTCTGGTAGGGCTCTGGGACGAAGGGCGGGAAGGCGCGTAAACCTAGAGGGATCACGCAACGGTGCCAGAGGGACCGAACAGAACGTGCTCCTGGAACACCAGTGGCAGGTGAGAAGCTCAGTTAGGGACCCGACTAGTGGACAGTGGGGGATCAAACGAACGATGATAATGTCAATCAATATTTTAGGTTTCATCTTCTTAAGCAAATGCTTTAGGTCTAAAATAGTATTGTGCCCATAAGCGGCCTCACAAAAAGAAAGCAAGTTAATGTTCTAGTGTTTGTACTGCAATAGAGCAAACCTATGTTCAGATTCTTATCTTGTGTTTGCTGTAGCTAGAATTTTTTGTTTGAGGTAATGCACACATTGTATGACAAATTTCCTTATGGATAAAAAGATTATTATTATTCTCTTATAAATTCATAGACATCCTAAGCGTACTCATATGTTAATCTACTCGTGCGTGTTAAATTAGAAATTTAAACTCGGCTAAATCATTTGTTTTCTTGGCTGATTCAAGCAGTCCGCTCCTTGCTCTAATAGTAGTATGGAATTAGGAACACTTCTACGAATTAGTCTTAGCATACGGAATATGGAAATCGCCTTTATCTTTATTACAAGAAAGGAGATCTATGTTCTGTTTCTTTCATTTTATAAATATAAAGGAAAAAGTGAATGTGTCGGACTTTTAACAACTAATCAACAAAAAAAGAGGTGAAACAGATTTTGTTGTTTTTTTTTTTGTTGTTTTCGGATTCAATGTTAGACTTTTGTTTCTCCAATCTTGAGTTTTATTTCATTCATTGCATGGCAGCTCGTTGGTCAAATAAATGATTCGGTCAGTGGCGAGATAACTGATAAATAAACTGAGACCCAACTTTGTCCAGTTACACAACAAATACAGTTAAACTGACCACTACACGCCCCTGCCCCTCACATTTATACTCAGATCTGCAGCACAGTGGTCAACGGTCCAACCTCACCACTGATAATGTCCAGTCAAGCAAAGCAGCAAATCTCAAGGTTTTATCAGCAGAAATGTGTGTGTATGTGTGCGCGGAGCGATAGAGACAGAGAAAGCGCGGGGAGAGTTACGGTGTTGACGATAACCCCAGAGGTCAGTTAAATAGTTACCAAATAACACTGCAGTGGAATGGGACATTGGTATTTGTTTTTCTGGATTACTGGACTTTTTATCTAATCAGGCGTGGAAACAACAAGTCGACTTCACCTGCTCCCGTGACGTGATTTCTTCAACCGTGACCAGTGGCCAGCCACCCTAACTTCTAGTCCTAGTGTATGGGGGAAGGGGGGGAGAGCCAGGAGAGAAACAGTTCTTTCACTACTTTATTTCCGATGAGTTAAGAATGACATATTCTGCCACATCTCTGTATCCCCTCTGTTGTATCTTCTCTACTATCTTTTCACTTGTCTCCCTGTAGCAAAGCAATGAACTTCACGGACTATATGTTGACATCTCCAGACCAACAGCGACCCTCAGATGCAAACGTTAGCCTCATTGAGTCACACAATGATAATGGGGCAATTACCAAGCAAACAAACTGCATGAAGTCTATGGATATATTAATACATTTACCTTATTTTAACCTTTACTAAATACAAAAAAAGAATGTCTACTCCAGGATACGAACACATACATCTTAGATTTAAGCTAATCGCTCTAACCACTAACCACACACGTCCCATTAATATTCTAAAATATTTTTTTGTTCTCTTAAAAAAACTAAATGTTACGAGCGTGCTAACAGTGCCCGCATTGCTTTAGGGCAGTGGTTCCCAAACTTTTTTGTCTCGTGGACCCCTTGACATGTTTTCTGGTTTTCCGTGGACCCCCTACCCCCCCCCCCCCCCGTTTAAGTTATATTGAATTTTTGAAAATTCATCAATTTCAAACTACACATTTTGTTTAAATAATTTTCGACCAGTGACATGAGGAGTGAAAAAGTTATTTAAAACTACTTTTAAATTTATTATTTTTTTTTTTTTTACAATAAATTTATTAACGAAATTGAAATTTAAACCCATTATGTAACAGTTAATATGTATCCTTTACTATCACTAAACACATTGGAAACTTTTTGTTTTTAAAGGTTTGCATGCTTGACTTCCATTGCTACGGGGATTATTTTTCATAGAGATTTGTTGTTTAGAGCTGTTTTTCGTGGATTTCTTGAGCCATAATAATTTGAATAAAAAAATACATCATTACCAGACAGGGTTGACTCGGCCAGCTGTATAGAGAAATATATTGTTTGCAGAAATATGTTGTTTGCAAAGACTTACATTAGTAGCAAGAAATATTTAGCTATATTCCAACAGAGCTAAAGAATTTAGTGAATTCAATGGAAATACCACTGTCCTAACAGAGTTTTCATGGGTTGTTCTAAGAAAGCCACCACAAACGAAGGAGCTGGAATTCCGGAATACCTATTGAATGGCCCAATGGAGAAAAATAATTTAAAAATTAAGATCATTATAACTAATGAGCTCCATGAGAACCACAGAGAAGAAATAGGAGCACTGCATCATAAAAAAAAATCACATTAACACTCTCTTGTTTGACAAGGAAGTAATGAAGTTCAATTTCAAATACTTAACGCTGTACAGTCTACATTTCTTTTTGTTAAAGTTATAACTAGACAAAACTACACTATGCAAATATAGTTATATAGTTAAATATAACAATTTTTCACACACACATCATGCACTCCTTTGTGCTGAGAATTAGTTCTGCTGTAAATTGGTCCTCTCCTGGTGCTTTGTGATTCAACTGATGAATGTTCTTGTCATTTTCTCCTCACATTTGAGCAAGTAATTGCGAATGTATTTTCTCATAACTGCGTTGATAACAAATTTAAGATATTCCTGCAATCAAGATCCACTACTGCTCCATTTGTTGCTACTGATATAATAGTTACAGGGTTTGCTTTTTATTTTCGAAATATTCCTTCAAAACATCAAATGTGTTCGACTTTATTGTCAATTATCAGTTTTCACAAAACGAAATTTTGTCGTGAATTTCTTTATCCATAAATAAACGAACATGTGCCCAAAAAAATGCTTCATGACAGTCACAACTCGGTTCATATATAAACCTTTGAACTATTTGTTCCTTAGAAGAATTCTTAGCAAATATCAGATGCAGCTTTGTGCAAAATAGTTTTAAAAACTTCAGCGGCTGGCTAAATCATTCTTTTTTTTTCGCTAATTGTATGTCATTTTCATAATTTTGCAAGATATTTTAGACACAGCAAAACATTATATTTTCCTTAAAATTTGAAAAGCAAATATTTTGTCAATTGTAGATCTTTTCTCAACTTTATCATGGAGTGTTCAATAGTTTTTCAAATCTTATCAGGGTAGCTTTGTCTCCATTGATCCTCCAACTTAGGTGGTTTCATGGTATCATTACATAAAATGTTAAATAAAAGACACATAGGCAATATAAGCTCGACGAGAAAAGAACAAAAAAAAATAAAATTAAAACCACCGTCTATTTTGTATTTAGATTCAGCCATGTTAAATATTAGTTATTTCTAGAAAAAATTGAGCTATTTAAATGAGGTATTAAAATTTAAAATATATTTTTCATTCCAATAATGTGTGAAATATTTAATGGCCTAGCTATAATAAAGTATAAATAAAGTATATTTGTATGATATAATAGGTGATTCCATTAATGCGAGATTTATATTAAACTCAATTCCTTCTTGAATAAGATCCACTCTCGTGGACCCCCATTTGGATGTCATGGACCCCCAATTCTTTTTTTCACTTTCGTGGACCCCCTGGAAGTCCTCGTGGACCCCTGGGGGGTCCCTGTGGACCACTTTGGGAATCACTGCTTTAGGGGATAGCGACACATCACTAACGTCTTTGATATGTAATTATAATGTAATATATCTTGTACTGACGTTTATAACTCTAAAGCATTTTTACGTTTCGAGAGACGATCTTTTCACTTTAAAAATTCTCAAGTGACTAAAGAGACCTTTGTATTAAAATACTACTTATCTCAAACACATGAAAAAAGTTTACTGCCATGTAATAATAATAATCATTATTATCCGTAAGGAAATTTCTCTTACTATATATGTATCACACCAATCAAAACATTATAACTTATAGAAAAAAAAATACATTCACACCAGACTCACTCATAATTTGTATATGAAATGTTTATATAATCATCCTCAAAACTAAATTTGAGTGAGGGCCCGAGAGGCTCAAATCCTCTCTTGCAAAAGCCCTGGACAGAGACCATGCTGTTTTGGGTAGTGCATAAATGTTTATACGTAAATGTTTATATCAGATTGTTTAATTGTATTAAATGATTTTATTGCCAGGGGAAGTAAATAGTGTCTTGTGCGTGCTCCTGTAAGCATTGAGTCAGCTGACACGCCTGACAAAGTCTACTGACAAGCTTCTTCAAGTAGTCATATAATTGTCAGGGTGAGGTCATTGGTTGCGCCACGTGTTCCGTAGCGGATCCCTGGCGTGTATCCATATATCTGTTAGGTAACGGGCGCCAGTTCCGCGCCACTGATCTACGCCCCACACCTCAGGGGCTGGAGAATACGTTCATGATACATCCCCAACATTAAAACTAAGACTCACGACAAACCAAAGTTCAAGTTGAATATATTACGTTTTGAGAGTTCAATCAAGTCTTGGGGGTCAAACCGGAGTTCTTCTGTCCCTTCATTCAAGTGTCTAGCTAGGGGCGTGGTGGCTGAGTGGTTAAGCGCTTGGCTTCCAAACCTGGAGTCCTGGGTTCGAATCTCGGTGTACACTGGGATTTAGAGCTTCGTGATTTTTAGGGCACCCCTGAGTCCCCCAAACTCTAATGGGAACCTAAATTTAGTTAAGGAAAGTTAAGGCGGTTGGTCTTTGTTGCTGGCCGCATGACACCCTACTCGTTAAACGTTTACCAAAGAAACCTATGATCTTTTCGTCAGCCCTATAGATCGCATAGTCTGAAAGGGGAACTTAACTTTTTTTTTTTTTACAAGTTGTACATGTATTCGCACGAGGTCGAGCCTGGCCCTGGGAAGTGGCGGGAGGGAACAGGGACACATGCTAACGACCCGTGCCAAATGCAGTTCAAACGATAACATAATATGTCTCTGTATTCTTGTTATTACATTATTCTTGTTATCACATCAGGACAGACGTTTCTGTTCAACAGCAGTTAATTACCATATACGCGCATCTATGCGTCCATCTAGTCTTGCATGTTAATTAAAAACTAAGCCTCCGCTAAGTCATTAATTTTCAATCCTGATTCAGGCAACCCGTTCTATTCTCTAAAATGGCAATAGACGCTTATAGCAAAGTCCCTGTTTCTCACCACGCGCCACCAAGAGCACACACAATGCTAGAAACACACACACATACACACACACAAACACCATTTTTTTAAACCAACCATTCAAGCTCAGCCGTAGTTTGTTCTCAAACATTGTTTTAGTAATGCAAGGCTGTGCGTCCATATTTTTCAAAAATTGTGTGGACAAACACTTTCACACTTACTAAGTCCGCACCTCCCTACCCGCCCCCCACAATCGTATCGATACTTAAATGTTATTTTTTAGAGTGAAACAACAAACAAACTGGTCTTGCAGTGTTTAAAAAGTGAAACTTTAACACTCGTCTAGATGGCGAGAGCATGTACATTTGAATGACAAATTATCGGTAATAGCATTCCGTAATGTATAGTCAATGTATATTTTGTTAATATTATGAAACAGATCCTGACAATCTGCAGACATTTGTGAACATAAGAATTGCTCCCTTGAAAACCACTGAGCAGTTCATCTCGTCTATTGGTCTAGTAAGTCATCTGAACCCCACGACATTATCAAAAGAATAAAGAAGATGATGATGTGATTATTTTTTTTTAAAGTTTTGTTTTTAATAAGGATATCATTTTTTTTGTGTATGTTTTAAATCCGTCTGCCCAGTGAATCCATACATCTACATGGTAGACTAGATTTAACTGTTTGGATGTACAACATAACACACAACTATAAGACTTAGACTAAGACTAAAACTAAGACTAAGACTGCTTTATTGATCCTTATGGAAATTCGTTGCGATTAAAAGAACTCTTTTCTTATATAAAGACAACACAAAAGGAACATGTCCATAAATAGAACAGACACAACTATCTGAACCTGCACACGTGACTGGTGTGAGTCTAACACCTGTCTGTCTCAACATATCTGTCCCCAAGATCTGCATACCCACTATACCCCGCCCCTCAACAGCTACTACAACCTTTAGATCTCTACATTCAGTTATTTAAACCTTCCACTCTGATCGTGTTAAAACCAGCCAATTAATAGTCTGACCCCCCCCCGCCCAGGCGTGGTTTTTTTTTTTTATTGTTCCTTATACCAGATTTTTTAATATAAAACTAAAATTTGGGGACACCTCATCCCCCCTCCCATTTTCCCCATCCACCTGACCGCCCCTCTCCAGGAACGTTCCCCATTCACCCAAATATCTAACAGACGCGAGAGGCGAGTGTCTTTGTTCGCGTGCCGCTACAGAGGGTAACGGCGCGCGCCGACACCACATGTCACCAAGAACTTTGACCCCGTCGGTGATGTCAACCTTGATAGGCCCGAGCTGAATATTTTTTTCATAACAATAAAAAAAAAAAATAAAACTAACACTCTCTGTTTCTCTTTAACAACCCCCCCCCTTTTTTTTTTTTTAATTTCATCAAAACTTTTCCTAAAGTATCAATATCAATATTTAGTCCGTTAACATTACGACTTATCCATTAACAGTGTTGTTTGTAATATAAAAGAAAAAAGTCAATACATGTATACAAATGTACAATCCAAACTATGACACATTGACTTATTGTCTCCCACAAATTAATTAGGCTGTAACATCATTAAAGTTTCGCCAAGTCGTTGATTAAATATTTATTATATTGTATTTCTGCAGTAAGACTGTCATAACTATTGTATTGTAAATGCACATTGAGACCGATTTCCAGAAGGATAATAATAAATATAAAACAATGATACGTAGTCTATTATATGTTCACCTATAAAGTAGTATTTCCTATCATCACATATCTAAACAATTCCTTCGTTCCTGTTTAGTATTTTGTAAATTGTATCAAACATTTGTTTCACCTTGTAGCCTAAGAATCAATCTATTATATTATTATTGTTATTATTTTATACATTGATATAAAAATACAAGTAGATCTGTTTTCCATAATGATCGCCTTCAAATCCTTCAACTTTAATAGACATGGCGCCTTATAGCCCAAAAGAAAAATCATTAAAAAATGACTCCCCTAACCCTTTTGAAAACTATTCCTATGAAAATAATATATTCAAAGCTACTTTACATTGTCAGATCACAAACTCCCCCAGCCCCCCCCCCACTCCTTTTCATTTCCATATCACCTCCACCCGCCCTACAGATTCAACCTGGTCTTTGCAATCTTAAAAAGCAACTGTGCATGTCAACTGCGTGTTTTAAATTGAGCGGCAAATTTAAAACTGGATCACTCACGCTCAGGGTTAAGCTTGAGGTATCCGAATGAAGTAAATTCGTTGATTAGGAAACAATACATGTAGATTCGTAGCATATCCTTACTCAGAATAGATCTATGAAGTAATGATTAATAGTACTTAGAAAAAGAGAGAGAGAGAGAGTGTGTGTGTGTATATCTATGAAGATCTATGAAGTAGACCATAATGACTAACATTATTAAGAAATTAGATAGATAGATCTATCGAGAGAGAGAGAGAGAGAGAAAGAGAGAGAGACAGAGACAGAGAGTGCATCTATGAAGTAATAACTACATAACTAGATCTAACAGAGAGAGAGAGAGAGAGAGAGAGAGAGAGAGAGAGAGAGAGAGAGAGTAGCTCTATGAAGTAATAACAGTGTATCAAAGAGAATTGATCTAAAAACAAGGACGGATTTTGACTTGATAAGGTCCTCAATCATTGGAGCGCCTCCCCCCAACCCCTGTAGGGCAATTTTCCTTAGCTATTTCTTCAAAATGTTGTACAATTTCCCCGTAACCATTTCAGGGGACAGTCGGCTAGAGGGGGCCCTTGGCTATATAGCTTATGTTATAAATCCAGCATTGTCTATAAAGTAAAAACTAACAGTACTAACACATCAGAAAGAGTAGATCTATATAACGAAGTCCAAGACATTAATGACTAACAAAACCAACACATCAGAACTTTCACTAGTGAGAGAAAAGACATTTTTGTTCTTTAACATTAATATAAACACTATCGATAAGCCTATTATTATTATTGATAATATTTGTTTTGCTGTTCGACTGTAAAGACGACAATTATGTTGTGTACACTTATTTGAAATCCAACTGCGTTCATGTACAACAGAAACAAATGTATACAGATATGATTTGTTTCTCAAGACAATAGTACCAACAGTGTTGATAGTCTCAGAATACTTTGGTCTACTGACAGATACTTTGATTTACTGACCGATACTATGATTATACTGACAGATACTTTGACCCGCTGACAGAATACTTAGTCTTTGATCTACTGACCGATGCTTTGATCTACTTCCAGATACTATGATCTACTGCCAGATACTATGATCTACAAACAGGTACTATGATTTACTAACAGATACTTTGATCTACTGACAGATGCTTTGATCTACTAAGAGATACTATGAGCTACTAACAGACACCATGATCTACTAACAGATACTATGATCTACTAACAGATAATATGATCAACTTACAGATACTATGATCTACTAACAGATACTATGAGCTACTAACAGACACCATGATCTACTAACAGATACTATGATCTACTAACAGACACCATGATGTACTAACAGATACTATGATCTACTAACAGATACTTTGATCTATCATCTACTAACAGATACTTTGATTTACAGTAAATAGTATTGAGACTTACCTCCCCCATCGGGCAAAGCATGGACATCTGGACGTATGGTTTCAAAAGGCGGGTGGCAGTCTGAAGCTGTGGAGTGTGATATAGACATTGTCAGAGATGAAATCTTTGGCTCGTCAAGGTCCTTTATTGCACACTCACGAGGTTGGTTTTCAACTAGAGCCTTGTAGCTCCTACCAAAAGAGGAAAGTTTGAGTCCAAGTTCAACATTGGGCCCTAAATCGCGTGAAGGGCTTGAATAAGGAGAGAATAACACCTTTTTAATCCTGGAATACTCTTCCTGGAGTCCACTGTGAAATTCAGTTTTGACGTTATTTTGTCTTATCAAAACTCCACTGCACAATTTCTTTTTCGGCGTCAAGCGTCGCTGAGACGTACATCTATACTGAGCTGGAATATTTTCCTTATTTTCTGAAGAATCGTCCAGGAACCACTGGTCAAGTTTTCGTGTCGTTGAGTGACCAATATGAACAGGCTCCTTTTTGGTGTTCTGGACCGTAAGTACATTCCGATTTCTCGGACTGGTTGCCAAAGCTGGAACTTGTTTGTAAGCATTACGACTGTCCATGTCGGAGTTGTTTATCTTGACCGTTCCAGCTGAGAAAGTAATCACTTGCGTCACGGTAGATGTACACGATGGTTTGTCTTTGACCAGCTCCAGGGGCGCATCCTGTTCCTGTCGTAAACATGGGGCGCCTCGCTCTAATTGCCCCGCAGATCGGGTCAGTGGATCGTTCGAGGAAAAAGAAGTACAGTGGCCACCTGATGAGAGCATTTTACGCGCTTTAATACTTGCGCTAATTACGTCTTTCTTGTCTACATCCACTAATGAAAAGAAGTCCTGGCGTCCGGATTCTAAAACTGAACCGTTAAAATTATTAACGAATTCTGAGTTCATTTGTGATAGACTACCTGAACTCATTGGTTTTGGAATATTATCACTACTGCGTAGAACTGATTTCGGAGAGTTGTCCGTTGTATCATTTGTCTTGAGTCCGGTGTGGTCGAGCGCTAGGCGCGAGTTAGTCTCGCCAAGAACGAAACGAACTGATTTGATGCATGAAACAGCATTGGCTACATCGTCTGTCCTTCTGATGGCCTCTTGGGATCCAGTCCAGTCTGAACTGTACAGTTTGACCACATTGTCAGCCGCCGTGCACCACTGGGCAACATCAGGCGCCATTTGTCTTGAGTCGGCCGTTCCCCTGTCTCTTTTGATCATCAATGTCTTTGGCATATTCAAAGTGTCTTAACCGCCCACTTGAATAACTTGAATCTATAAACTCACTTGCACATTAAGGCATTGAAAATTCACTTTTATTTTTTTTGTGTATAGAAATAAACATCAAATATTATAACGTAGAACATAACTTCTGTTTCCTAAGAAATTTAGGTTTTAACTTTTAACATACTAGTTAAAAAAAAACTTTTTTTTTCTTCATTACTTCCATAGTATCTGTGTAGAAAAATTTGTCCCATAATTCCAGTTACCGAATTCGAATCCTAACTGTTTCACCCTAACACACTCCGACGCCATCTGCTGCTCCCTTACTCAGCCCCCTCGATACCTTCAGCGCCCCCTTTCCTCCGCTCCCCCTCTCCCCCTAAAGTTCGTTCTGCTAGTAAACGCGTCTCTA
>JADKLZ010000728.1:20744300-20768935 GCA_021533235.1 Biomphalaria straminea
TTGTTATTAAACCGCCACTGTGTTAATGAAGCTCTTGTTGTTAAGTTATTGAGTTAGATGTGTTGTGTTGTTGCTAAGCAGTGTGAGCAGAAGGCCTGAGAAGTGAAGTTCGTTACAGTATTTTAGGACCGAGGTTATAAATGGTTTCAAAATTTACGTAGATTAAATAACTTAATTTAAATTATGCAAAAACACTACTTAAAAAATAAAATTAAATTAAAAAAAACTCGAGTTAGTCTTTAGAAATTGCATTCTAAATCTAAACGAAAATATAAATGTGTTGTTTTTATATAAGGTGAATTAACCAGAAAAGTTTGGGTAGAAATTGCGAATAAAAGAAATGTTTTCGGTCGATTTAATCTCTGCGGTTTTGATCGTGAAAGGTGTTGAGTTGTTATAGGCCAACAGAAAGTAGGAACTATTTCATTGTTTTTTTGTTTTTTTTTCGTTCTCGTCAAGAGGGACTATTTATGACCCATTAGTCAACCTTGTGTTTATACTTATAGGGACTGTTACTTCTTTACAGATAAAATGTGCCCCTTTCAGACCTTGCAATTTATAAGGCAGATGAAGTAAAGGCCATCTGTTTCTATAGCCGATGGCTAATTTTGGTGTCATGTTGCCAGCAAAACGATCTACTGCCTTTACTTTCAACAACTAAAGACAGGTACCCAATAGAGCAGGGTGAAATGGGGGGAGGGGGTCCTAAGAAATCACTGAGATTTGAACCCGAGACCTCGCTGTTTGGAAGCCAAACGCTTTACAACTCAGCCACCTAGCCCGCCTCCTTGAAGCTAGGTAAATGTGTATGCGCTCCTTCATGTTTGTATTTATGAATGAATTCTTCATAACCCCTGGGACACATTCCTAAAGAATATTACCTAGAAGGTTTGGATAGACAGAGCTAGCAAAGTGTGTCAGGCGAGCCGGGGACAATAAATAGAGAAAAGAGTTGTTGGAGGCGAGAGGGGCAATGGAGGTGGATGATGATTTGAAAGTCTAAGTATGGAAAGAAATAGAAACCTAGAACTATTGCTGACTCCATTACAAAAAAAAAACATGGTATATTTGTAGTGTCTATTGAGTCGATAACTTGCCGTTTCATTGTTTAGAAATGTAGGTTTTTAGGTCAGCAAACCAACATAGAATAACAAAGATTATAACCAGGTATCTTATGGATTACTTCCCATTTCATTATCCCGATCACATAATAAGTGTCAATCTCCAACAATAGATATACAAATATCTCCAGTTTACATTTGAAAGTATATTTTTTTTTTTTGCAATTTTATTCCAATTTACAACAACAACTAGTATTAAAGAATTCAATTTCAGTCATGTGCCCTTGTTCATGTTATTTAGTCTGCACTAGGACATTATATGGTTATAATTTTTTATTGCAATATAGGGCAATGTAGGCCTACTAAATGATTCTATCAAGCTAATGAGTCAATAGGTTTTCCATAATAGTAGACTACACCGGTATAGCTATGTATTTATATAGAATAAGATGGAAAAACATTTTAAATATAGCTCATATTTTATTAAGCTTATGATATATAATTTGATTAGCAAATTATGCCTTATTTCAATCTCTTTGTATTATTATTACAAGTTTTTAAAAATTGAAACAAATAGTACATAGAACTATTAATGAGTTTATTTTTTGCATGCTTCACATCAAATACATAGTTTTTACCATAGACTTGTATATTATATCTAGACTGGAAACCGGAAATAAATATACTAAACTATGAGCAACGCGTACCACTACAAGCTTTTCCCGTACCTCTGGTGGTAGGCTTACTTAGGGAGTCTTACGTGATCTAATCAAAGGGATGCAACCTTTAAAAAATGGGCGATTTCCATCTTTGTTGTTTTAATTGTCTCTCTTGTTAAAAAATAAAATTTAACTATTAGTTTTATTATTGATTAACTAAAATAAAAAAAAATGTTTAAAATAAATAGACATGTAAATTGACTAATAGTGATCATATAGATTTCAATCTGCATGATATTATTTGGAAACGAATAATAACGGCGGTAGATCCTAAACTAAACAAAACGGTTTGAGGCAGAATAACCGAAAAAAGAAATGAAACTCAAAATAAATAAAGATAAATACAGATATAAAAACACACACACACATAGGAGTATATTGTGATTTTATTATCCAATAATATTTTTAAAGCTCTATATATGAAGATATAGTTTATCGCTAGACATTTAAACAAAAACAAAGGTATTTCAATTAAGAAACATAGAAAGTGTATATGGAATACAGTTAGGCCTATCAGACACCTGCATATCCAAAGGAAGAAAAAGAAAAAAAAAGCAAGAAACACATAAACTTTATATATGAAAGTTTCGTTTAAACAACTTTGTTTATATCCACAGCACTGTTCATGAAAAAAACTTATCCAAAAATATGTTACCTTTCTGTCCTGACTTCAAATAGCCTTAGGCCTACATGTCAAACGAACAGTGCTGACATTAAACCATCTATACTTTGTATTACTGTATACATGACGATAGATCATCGAATGTACTCTTTTTGATGTATTAAGAAACATCCAGCGAAAAAGCCTTGCCATCCCTCGATTTCAGTAAAAAAAAGTAAAGTTCCCTTTTCATACCTTGTGGTCTATAGGGCAGATGATGTAAAGGTTATCTGATTCTGTGGCCTACGGTTAACGGGGGTGTCATGTGGCCAGCACAACGACCAACCGCCTTTACTTTTCCCTAACTAATGTCAGGTACCCATTAGAGCTGGCTTGACTTAAGGGCGCCCGAAAATCCCGAAATAAAAATCCCAGTCTTCACCAGGATTTGAACCCGGGACCTCCAGTACGGAAGCCAAGCGCTTTACCGCTCAGCCACCGCGCCCTCAGAAAACAACAAAGCCGGACATGTTCACACTTTTGTCAGAGACATGCAAGAGTAAAGACTTGTTTCCATTGAGTTTCAAATATCAGTTGTGCTAGCTGTTAGGAGCTACAAGCTAACAACCGATCATCAACAACTTACAGCATGAGTACTTATAAAAAATAATAAAAATGGTTTTACCTCCATAGTGAAGAAAAGACTGCTTTAAACTAAAAAAATAACTATGTTCTAAAAGTGAGCTAGCTATTCGTATTCATATATTGCCTTTTATAATTTTATAAGAATTCGAATACATGGGTGATGACCATTTTGTAGAAAGGGGAGATTACAAATGTGAAGTAATAAGAAAAATACAATATGATTGTTAATTCCCCTGAGACTCATAAATGATAGGCAACAGAGCATTACGTTGATAATGTTGAAAGAGAGGGAAAGAGATATGAGGATGATTAAGTTTTATAAATGGACTGGTCAGTCCGAGATTTCAAGCAGTAACAGGTCTTCCTAAGTATTTATTTATACCACTTGATATGTTTGTTGATGCCTTTACTACATGTTTTTTTTTTCCTATCTGGGCCTCTTGATTATTTCCTGATGCTTCATAGAGCCAAATTAGGCCTAATACTGTCGTTTTGTTATGGTCAGTATCTCAGACAGTCAAAATAATTAAACTCTACGTACAAATGGCAAAGTCTAACTTTTGCTTATTGTTAAAATTGTCCAAAGACAAAGGTTTGACCATCTGAGAAAACGTAGCTAGTCAAGTAGTAGAATGTCAGATAGAAAATTAAAAAAAAAACAAGAAAAACTTTGAAAAATATTTAAAAAAAAAAACGTATAGTAAATGTAACTGTATCAATTAATTTATATCAATGGTGTGATTGAATTTGCAATAGATCTAGACTAACAATAACAGTAATAAATCTGTGTGATTAGTAATATTTTTAGCAATTGTTTTTTGTTCAACCCGATTTTCATGCTTTTGGCGTTCTCAATACGCTATGATTTTATCACTTATCCAGACCATGTGTGAGGAGAAAGAAAGAGGTATCTGGGTGATCGCTTTTTAAATAAATTATTTTTTTTAAAAATATGAACAACCTGAAATCGAACTGGAGGACTAAATCCTATTCAGCCTCCTCAAGCTAAAACGGTAACCACTGTCCTTATGAAAATATAATGATTCTATATCTATCTATTGTTAGTTTCAAACATGTCTCTCTACAAAGTATAAAGGGGACTAATTCAACTTATACTACCTTATTGGTCAAGTACAATTTTTTTCCCTTGTTCGAGGTACAAAACAAAATAATTAATTACCAATTGTTAATGAACTAATATAAATGGTTCTATTTTTTTTTCTTGTTTTGTCATCTACAAGAAATAATTGTGTATTTCAAATTTCAACTTGATCTGAAATTGAGTGAAAGAAATAACAAGTACCAGACAGACAGACAGACAGATTGAATTGACATAAGGTTTGTACAATTAAGGTCAGCACTATCTCTCCATGGCAGAAACTATTGCTAGACCTACTAGCTTTACGCTTACTGTATCGAAACAAGTCAGCAGTGACAGTCATTGGTGACTTGTCACATACAGGTAAGCTTTATGGTCTTACAACTGACAATAACATTACCTGTTCTAAATGTAACGGGTTTAGATTACGATGGTCCTAACGCTCAAAGTGTTTAAAGAGGGCAAATAAGTCATCTCCTCTGCCCCCGGATAAGGATAAAGTTTTGTAACTTTGGAGTAAAGACTAAAGGATTATCCTGAAAGCTGTAAAGCGATGGGACGTTACGTCCACTAGTCGTTTGGCGAAGGTTACTTTCTGCGGTATCAAACGAAAAGCACACAGGCAGGGTCGCTAGAAAAAGGAACAAAGTAAGGTGAAAAAGCATTGGCTTATTTCTTGATACGCCCTTGCTGCTTTCCGTGACTGCCTAACCATTATTGCTCCAATCTCCAGAGCAATCCCACAAATTGGCGCGACAACCATGACTAGATGAGACTCATAGAGCCCAGGGTCATGACTAGTAGATGCTCAAAGGAGTCATGGAAAGATATTCGTTTCTTACTTATAAAAATTTTTAAAGAAGCGCCATGACATAGGCCAGGGGTCTCAAACTCGTATCAGCATATGGGCCGCACTGGAAAGTAATAACCTGTCAGCGGGCCGCATCATGAAAAGATAATGTTTTTTCATTAAATTTTACGAACACTACTGTCAATGCTAAAATATTAGTTACATTTAGTGTAGTTTATTACAAGCACAGGCAGTTTGGTTTGCTAAAATAAGTTGACGTTGTTTCTGACACTAATAAAAAAGCAGAAACTGTAGTTTCAAACAAATTTTTTTTTTTTTTTTAAATTACTAGACCTACTGCAGATGTCTCGTCACTCATGTTTCTGTCCACTCAGCTGAGAGAGTCTGGCAGAGACCAGACAATCAACGTTAGGCCTGAAGTTGCGTCTAGTGGCAAGCCGCAAGGTTGCACTCAGATGCTCATCAGTCAGTCGTGATCGTAATGCTGTTTTGTTAACCTTCATTCTGGAGAAAAACTGTTCGTACGTACGTACTCCCAAACATCGTTAGAATTCTAGCAGCTGCACAGAAAAAGTTAGTAAAATTTCTCTCTGGGAAGAAACTGGTAGAAATCTGAAAGCCAACATCAGCATATTCTTGCTTCAGAACAGTGTCACACTGCAGGTCCAGTAGTTCCATCTGGACTTCCCCTGGAAGGTTTTTCACATCAAAACTGTGGTTCGAGAGCAGTGAATTGCTGAAAGCGGTGTTAAAAATCCTTCAGTAGTCTGGAGAAGATGTCTACGTAATCTTTCAGGCGCTGTGGTTCAACCGTTATGCTCTGTAGAAAAATGAGCCAGGTTTCCATCTGCCAGATGAGTGGCCCACAAAGTCAGCTTTCATCTGAATGATTCGATGCGGTCAAACATCACGGTAATCAGGTGCTTTGTGCCCTGTAGTTGTGAATTGAGTGCATTGAGATGTTGGTTGATGTCAGTAAAAGAGTAAGATCCGACAAAACAAATTGGCTCACAGGTATGTCTCTGTCTTTCATTGACATTCCCGTCTCAGCTCAAAAATCTCTGCTGCACTTTTCCACGACTCAACCATCTGACTTCCATATGATACAGCAACTCTCCGTATTCCGTTTCTAAATCATCTATAAATAATACATACTGTCTGTGGTTGAGACCCCGTGCACGTATGACGTTCACCGTCTTCACGACAACATCTATCACGTTCTTCATTTGTAGACTTTTGCCACAGAGTGCTTCTTGGTGTAGAATGCAGTGTATGGCTGCATAAGGTCCAGCGGTTAGAAACAGGCCACCGTTCACTTAGTTTCTGCTGAAAGCCTAAGCGGTCGTTGGGCGACAATGACACCTCATTTACTGATCTGTGCAGTTGTAAATCATGTCACAGCTTATATGTGATCATTGTAAATTTTATCTAATTGGTCATTGTCAATTTTATCTAATTTTTTAAAAAATTCGCGGACGTGGTCGCGGGCCGCACAAAATAGTTTCGCGGGCCGCATGTGGCCCGCGGGCCGCGTGTTTGAGACCCCTGACATAGGCAATGAACATTTAGGAATAAGCTCCAAGCTTTTAATTTAGAAATAAGCTCCAAGCTTTTAATTTAGAAATAAGCTCTAAGCTTTTAATTTAGAAATATGTTGTAAGCTTTTAAATTAGAAAAAAAAAGCATTAAATCTATAATTTATTGTTACTCTATAAGTTTTTCATTTAGAAATAAGCTATAAGTTTTTAATTTAGGTATAAACTTTAAGCTTTTACTTTTGAGATAAGCTGTAAGCTTTTAATTTAGAAATAAGCTTTAAGCTTTTAAATTAGAAATAAGCTTTAAGCATTGAAACCTAAGAATTGAGACCTAGGCTACAAATATTGACACCTAGGCAATAAGAATTGAGACCTAGGCTATAAGCATTCAATGTCCTGATATGTAAGAAGTCTTTAATGCTTTAATGAATTGAGTGTAAAAAAAAAGTGAGTTTAACGCTTTAAAACGTTTCAATGTCTCACCGCTGTCTGTCTAAATATCTTTTAAATGTCTCACCGCTGTCTGTCTAAATATCTTACGCTATCATTATTCGAGTCCATTACTATGTATACGGGTCTGAAGCAGTGACGTAGCAAGGGACCCGTGGGCCCGGGTTCATGAATATAATAATAATAATAATCTTTATTGTCCGTAAGGAAATTTGTCTTACAATTTGTGCATTATACAAAACACCAGACTCACTCACAGTATACGTGTGAGAAGTTTACATTAGATTGTTTGTTTGTAAAATGTTTTACATGTTTCGGATGTTCCTTCAGAGTTGAAGATAGTTACTTCCTAGTCCAAACCTCCCGCAGGATGTCGTGGGATGGGAGCGGGCAGGGTTTGAACCCTGGCCCATCGGTAAATCTGAATGACAGTCCAGCGCGCAAACCTCACGACCAGGCAGCCATTTCTATTTAATGATTTGATTGCCAAAGGAACAAAAGAGTTTTTGTGTCTGTTTGTCTTTGCTATCGGTGTCTTGTATCTTTTTTGTGATGGTAAAATAACAAAATCCTAATCCAAAGGGTGATTTTTAATTTCTAGAATCTTTTTAGACTTTGTAAGGATGTTTGTTTCAAACAGCTGCCTAAATGGGGTTTGTTTTTTGCCAATGACTTTACCAGCAGCATTTAGGATTCTTTGGAGTTTATTTTATGTTAGTGCTTAGATTGTCATACCAGGCAGTGATATTAAAATGTAAAATATTGCCGATGTGAGCGTGTTAAGAGATAGCCAAGGCCTTTTCGCTAATATTAAAAGAGGACAGTTTTCTCAGTAATCGTAATCTATGCTGCCCTTTTTTGCTCATATAATGAGTATTTGCTGTAAAATTTAATTTATTGTCTAGGATAGTACCAAGGTATTTAAAAGTTTGCACTATTTCAATGGTCTATCCAGCTACAGTAACAATAGCATTTTCCTTCTTTTCCCTACGAAAATCGATTATCATTTCTTTGTTGTTTTTTTTAAATTTAATAGTAAAAATTATCTTTACAGTATTTTTCAATGCGTTCTATTTCTCTGAAATACTCGTTTACGTCTGAACTCTCTGAGAACAAGGAAAGAAGAGACACATCATCAGCGAATTTTGTGAAGGAGCTAAAAGGACTATATGATTGGAAATCATTGGTGGGTCACCTGTCCCATTAGGACGAATGTAATGTATTACAAAACCATCGAGTAATCTGAATGAATCGGTATATTTGTCAAAAGATATTCCAATACAAATAGAGTACGATTATCTTCCGGTAACCCTCCATACCCCAACACACATTAAATGTCAATGTTTGTATAATTTTTGAACAGAATGAAACGAGTTGACGGAGAAATGGTTAAGGAAATGGTTTATGAGTTCTAGTTCCCATTCTACTCATTTACATTCCTTTGAAACAATGATACAAACTAGCATCTAGTTCTACGTCTATTATTTTAAAAAATAGATCGAATATTTATTTACTGAACATTTCTCTGGCCTTCTAAGAAGCAAAGTAAGAAACCAGTGCATCTATTTCTAAATGCGCTATCGGCTTCTTTTGATGAAACAATGCTCAAAGGCAATTCTAATATCATATTGGAAGAACCGTCATAGCTTTAGCCTCGTAGTTTATTTAAGAATAATTGGGGATTATTCATTATTTACAGCATTTGTTCAGCCCATTCTGCAGACGTCCGCCAAAACATAGAAACCTAGAAATAATTAATTGCTATTTCTTTGGATGTGCAGTCATTGGAGATCAGTAAACAGTAATAAAAAAAAAAAAAGAACTAGGTTGATCAACTTTTTGTTTTGAGTTCTGACATCAATGAAAGAGACAAATGGTGCGGAGTGGATGTTCTATAGCACCGGTGTTTTTGCCAGCACTGCATTTGTATTTGGAACTGCATTGCCCGGTCTATTATTTCATTTTGAATATGTGGAGCTTTTCTATAAATGTTTTTGTTAGTGCGTTTACCTAGAAGCTTGTATTCTTATCGTTACTGTTTTATGTACCACATTATGGGCTAATCAACGCAAGCAATCTTCATATACATCACTCTGTCAAAGGGGTCGGCAACCCGCGGCTCGCGAGCCACATGCGGCTCTTTGGATGTGAAGTTCCACACGCAAATATTATTTATTTTATAGAAGAAAACAAAAATTTGAAAAGTTCGAATTGTTAAATTCGCATAAGGCACCGAAAAATCTCTCAGCCAAACGCGTTGTCACTGTTGTCAGCCCATTGAAACTCTCGGTAGTTTCGGATGTTTCTAAGTAGGTTTTAATTCGCTTTCGACGCAAGACGAATTGGCATCTTCAGACTGGGACTGGACGTATAGTTTGTTGTTTCAACTAAATGAGTTAGAAGCGAATTATCTTCTTAAAGTTAGAAGCCAAGTACAAGTAATGCTAATATGCCGGTACGACTAGAAATTGCATAAAAAGGCAAACCATTTATAAATGTCAAAGACTGCCCCCTTCGTGCATCTGAAGAACTGTTTCGTGATTTCAAAACAAACCAGAAATCTTGAGACAAAAAAAAAAACAAAACAACAACAACAAAGATTTGCCACTATCTTCTAAAACAGTACAAGATAGAATAGCTAACATATCTTCAAATGTTACATATTTGCAGGTGAAAGATATTAAACTTTCTTCCGTCTTATCACTTACTATAGATGAGTCTTGCGATATAAAGACACGGCACAAGTTGCCCATATGGTCAGTCTTTCAAAAAAATTATTGAAAACATTAATTACGTTTTAAATAAAATCGTTTCAATATCAACTGATGGGGCCACAAGCATGACAGGAACAAATAAAACGGCAACAACCATTCTTCTGAGCAAAAATATCATGAAATTGATACATTTCACTGAATAATAAACCAAAGTCAGAAATCTGGTAATCAAGATTGTTATCAGCATCTTGTCAAAAGCATTCTACCATAGTCAGTTTAAAGAATTCTTAAAGGAAATAGAGAGTCTTTCTTTCCAATAAAGTGCAATGACTATCCAAAGGATTTTCTTTTGCTTTGTGCTTGAAAGAAATATATACACTCCATCGTCCTGAATTAGAGAACAACAAATGGTTGCAAAAAAGTTACTTTATGGTGGATATAAAAACGAAACTAAATGAGCTGAATCTACAACTGCAAAGAAAATAAAACCCAGTCTATAGTTTGATAGAAGAATTCGTTTTGTTTTAAAGAAAAATATTTTTGCAGAAGATATTCAGAGCGACTTCATTTTCAATGTCTACAACATAATCGCGTTAAAATAAGTGCAACTTTTGACATGAATTACTTCAGCACAGTTGTAAGTATATATATATATATATACACGATGAATTTCTTGATAGATTTGAGCAGTGCAAAGCCAACCATTCTAGCATTCCAAGTAAATCCTCTCAACACAAATAGTAACAAAATCCACATTGATCATTTTGGAATTGATACTGGATCTCTAGAAATGATCGATTTAAAATGTTTTGTGGAGTGGAAAATTTATGTAGTTAAAAATCAAGTTGAAAGAGTAGGAGGTCCAGAAATGATGTACAAAACACAACAAAAGTGGACAGCTGTCAAAGGAATGCCGCGATGTGATGTGTTGAATAGAAATCCAGATTGCTACACTTTAGTGAAGAAGTTGGCATTAGGAGTGCTGGCTATCTTTAGATCGACATATTTGTGAGAGAAAGCGTTCTCCTTCATAATTAAAAGTAAAGTAAGAAGCCAACTAACAAATCAAAATTTAGAGTTGTGTTCGAAACTAAAAACAAGCTATGTGCTAAAGCAGTGATGCCCAAACTACGGCCCGCGGGCCAAATCCGGCCCGCGATGTTGTTCTGACCGGCCCGCCAAAACATCAGCACAAAATGTAGTAAAAAAAATATATAAAAGTTGAAAAATGTATTTTGTCTATGTTGGGACACTCACGTTTCATTTGATGTATTTTATTCTAAGCTATTGTCTTGTTAGTTATTCATGTTTTTTTTTCTATAAGAACACTTTTTTTTCAGCAACAATAATAGACAGTTATTTTAGAGTCTTGGACGATTCATCGGCTGTCTTGAGCTAGCTGTGTCCTTGACATCTCATGTGTGTAACAAAGCGTAGGCCCCCTATCTGTTCTGCACCATTTTGGTTCGGATACTTCTGGCATCAACATGATAGGTGCCATTTCATGTAACATTTGTACGTTAATGAAATGGGAGTGTCGAAGAATTGGATGTTAAAACTTCCAGAACAATTGGAAAAATCTATATTAAATTTAAATTAACGAGACAATATATTTGATTTGTACTGGAAGTGTGGCTGTTTTAAAGAAAAAAAAACATAAAAGGCATTCTAAAACAAACCATAATAAAAATATGGAGGCATTGTTGGTTTGAGTCGCTAAGAAAATATTGCTAAGTTACGTCTACAGTTGAGCGACTGACGATATAATTTATCAAGAAGTCAAGAAAATGAGTCGACTGTAATGGAGGCTACAGAGTTGCTCACATTTTAAGAAGAGAAATGAAGCATAAAAAAGTGCTTGCTGGTAGTGATGGAATAAAGTCAGCATGAAAAAATTGCAGTTGAAGCTGTCTGGCATGACAATTGCAAAACGAGTGGAGGATGTTGGTGAAAATCTCAATTCAAAACTAAATGGCAGAGCAACAGATTTCGAATAAATTACTATTGCCTCTGAGGAGTGACACAAACTGAAACGGATTGACTTAGAAAGCCAGACTTCTCAGCTTGAAAAATGTCAAGCAATACAGACAATACATTTCTAAGCTGTGTTATCTACATAAACATTGCACATCTCCGAAACCAATTGCTGTGTAGGATCACAATGTTTATAAGTACTTATTTTAGTAGAAAAACATTTTTAGCTGTAAGACACCTAAAACCCTTGTTATGTAATTGACTTATGGCTGTAGGCCTAAGTAGGGCTACTGGAGCCACAGAATTGTTTTTAAAAATGGTTTAGTTTCTATTTCATTTTTCAGTATCTTTTTATTAATGTGGCCCGCGACACGAGTGTCGGAAATTAAAATGGCCCGCAGGCTCTATAAGGTTATGGGCATCACTGTGCTAAAGTATCCAAACTTTCTAAAACCATGCAAAGCCATCGCTTCTGTTTGGTTAATTTGTCCAATTTTTTTAAATTTAAGTATAAGTTAGTGCTGTGAGTAAATGTTTTACTGTTTTGTTGTTTCCTTGTTTCCTAAATTATTTTTTTGGGGTGAAAAACACTACTTATATAGGAATGAAAAGTTTATTTTTTTTCATTAAAAAGTGTGTAAATACTATTTATAGTTGGCAAGAAAAAAGATGTTGCGGCTCTTTAAAAAACTTTTAAATTTGTAAATTGTAATTTTTGGCTCTTTCGACCCAAAAGGTTGCCGGCCCCTGATCTGTCATTAGGTCCCACGCCATTATGTACAGGTTGAAAGTAAAGGAAATTTATCACTATGACCTTATCCAGATGCTGACTTTTTGTCAATCCAAGATTGAGGGCAAATAGCATTACTCGTGACAAATCCAAGAATGTCTGTTTTTTTTTAATAGTAATAATCTTTATTATCTTTTGAAAAAAAAACGTTATTGTGCATTACACATAACAGTTCATAATGAATTATACAAAATAGCACACAAAATACATCAGTTTCACTTAAACATTACATTTGAAAATTACTTTGGAAAGTTAAGATCTTGTTCAATAATTTCATTGCCAAGTGAATAAGAGAGTTCTTGTGTTTGTCTTTGTAAGTCATATACATGTACTAGATCTAGTACCGGCACATGTAATAAATTCTAATTGACACCAGAAACAGTTCTAATATCTAATTTGTGTAAACAATCATAAATCTAAGCTATGGGAAATAAACACAATAAATCTGACTAGATCTAGTTCCTTACATTCTACACTTATTTATTCAAAATGTAATTGAAGCCAAAAATAAATTAAGATTTCTGCATTTTGCTCCTAAATTTAGATCTATTTGTAGCTGTATTTACTGCGGCATAGCTAAAAAATAAATAGCTGTCTGTTCTTATAGGTCGAAATTAATATCATTATCGCCACTTCTACATGTCTCTAGTGCTGCTTCTCAAGTACCGGTACGCATTTAATTTATGTAGCTCTAGATCTAGATCTGCATAAGAAAAAAAAAAGTCACACGATTCAAGCATTAGGTAAAAAAATGCATCGACGGAGTGAACTGTAAGGTAATGAAGAGAAGGGTGACTTCAGAGAACAAAAAAGTTTCAACTTGTAGAGGGCGGTATATATCACGTTAGGCTACCTGTAAAAAAAAAAAGTCTATTCAAAATCTCTTGTTCAAAGGAAAAGCCCAAAGTTCAAAGTAATAGGCTACATGTCTCACGACTAATCCTTATGACTCTGCAAAAAAACTAGAACTACCTTATAAATTTACTATATATATATAAAGTTATGATAGGTTTAAAACGTCTATCCATCCATCCCAGTAGCACTATATACAGCCTAAGAAGGGCTCTGGCCCGCATCAACACCTCCCACCATTCAGATCTCTACCGGATCTTTCGTCTCTACGGCCGAACCCCAAGCTTTTATAGATAGAGAAAAGGAAATCGTTAAAAAAACAAACAAACAGGTCCTTTTCCAGGCCTAGCTATGTAGTTTTCCACTGAGATCTGTCCGGATTTTCTTGTGTGTCGTATTTTTTTTTATTGTCAGATATTCACAAAGTAGCATCTCAAACTGTAGCATGCTACAGAAGGATCCTAGGGCATCACATTTAAAGACCGCACCACAAACCAGGAGATTAGAGACATATTACAAGATCTTCGGGGCTTGCAAAGGCCTTCCTCCAGGGAACAGTATCAGGAAAAAGAAGAAGAGGCAGACAGAGAAAGCGGTGGGAGGACGACATAAAATAATGGACGGGCCTACCATTGAAGGAGGTTCTAAAAAAGGGCAAAGGATAGAGAGGAATGGAGAAAGACGGTCTACAAGTCTTGAATGTCTGGTTTAATGATTAATTTGATTGTCGCAACCCAAATGTTAATAAAAGAAATATTTTTTACATATTTTATAAACAAAACAAAAAACAAACTAATTAAGCTTTGAAATAAATGAATAATTAGCAGCTGTATAGAAATTTTAATTCGTGACTGTCAGGGCTATCCCTATAGACCTAATTTTTATTGTACCTCCCCCTCCCCCTTTTTTTTCCCTGTACAAAACATTCATATTATCTACCAAACTCTCCCCATTCCCACATGGTTGTGTTACTAACAATGGTTTAATAAACATACAGGGAAGAAAAGAATGTGACGATATGGACACGATTATTAATTCAAAGCCACTATTAACACTAGTCACTATTACAATTTACAATAGGCCTGATGGAAAGCAGTTCCTTACAGTAGAGCTTAAAACACTAATGTTTTGTTGTTTTTTTTTTAAGTTTATATAAATGTTGGTACAGCGTTCAGAATAATTTGAGAGAGCCTTTAAATTCTATTTATTATAGATCTAGGTTTTTACTAAAGTGCATTATTTTTTTTCCCTTTGGCGTCATCCCCAAGTTTTGATGGTAGCCCCAGCTATTCATGAGTTATGGACTCTTGGGCAATAAGCCCCTCTGCGCCATTGTTGCTACGATTCAGGCTGTGGGCCCCTAATGGTCGTGGGACCGAGTTCATTGAACCACTTCGCGCCATGGATGCTACGCCACTGGTCTGAAGTATGAAATGGAAATTAAAAAATGAAAGGAATCGAATCGCGTTCAAATCAAACGTATTTATCTTATACTTTCATCTTCATCGGATGGACCGAAGGGGCTCCACATAAGATATGTTGACGTCTTTCTCCATTTCTCTCTGTCTTTATCATATTCTATACAAGTTTACCCATTAGCCTACATTAATTTTCCATTGAAATCAATATTTTACAAAATATAAGTCTTAGATAAGATAAGAGACTACATTCTACATATACAAGAGATGTAACAAAATATATATAGGTATATATAAGTTGAAATTAAGGAAAACATTATCATTGTTGTATTTTAAAATTGTAGTCTAAAGTCAAAAGGCATATGATTGCCGCTTCCTTCCCCCCCCCCCACCATTTTTTGTAGAATGCCTTAAATTATAAAGTAATGTAAATAAAATATTTAAATATATCAGTTTATAGGAGTGAAATAATCTAAACCTTTACGGAGATTAAGAACCCACTCAGGTCTAGACTAGCGCGTAGTCGTGGGACCTCCTTTTTTTTTTTTTGACCATTGAGGTCTACAGCACATTGTTATGATCCGCTAATGTTTACAGAGGGCGCTAGCGTGTGACGTCGGAGAAGGAAAAAAAAATGCACTGCCGATAAACAGAACATACATAACAGAGTCTCTGTGTTTTCGAGGTCACAACTGGAAAATAACATGTGTTGTGATGGTTTGGATAGCACAGTGATGTTGTGGAGTGTTTCACGAATGCTGTTGTCGTACCGTGTGTATTATTATGTGTTCAAGTAGATCTTTATAGACTAGTGTAAGTCTAGATCTACACCACAGACTGCGTAGTCTAGATGGAATATTACGAAAAATGAAGTTCACTTGCAGTCATTCAAGCATCTTATCTCTAAATTCGGGCATGAAGTTTTGTTTGCATTCAAAATGGTGGTCATCCAGCTCCGATGTGTTTATAGTGGTTTTATTCGTTACGACTTTGTTATCCTTTGTTAGTTGTGAAGAGGCCCCTCTGCAGCCTTCTAGTAATATTTTAGCTAAGACGTATCGTGAAGCAGAAATAACTGTGACTACTTCAGGAGGAGATCCTAAAAAAGAGCAGAACTCTTACAAAATTGTGGGGAAATTCGGTGTCCATAGCCAAGTCAAGGAAGTTTCTGGTATTGTTGTGCATGCTTTTACATATAAAGAAAATAATAAAAAAGACCATTTTGGTTGTAAAAAATATGATTCTCCAGTACCAACTTCGGGACCATGGATATCGCTAGTGGAACGAGGAGAATGTAATTTTAAAGATAAAATCATTTGGGCCCAGAGAGCCAATGCATCAGCAGTTGTTATTTATAATAATAGCTCACAGAAAGATCTTGACGTTATGGATCACGACCGTAAGTACACCTGTCTTTAATAGATTAAATCTTAGTCAGTGAGTGCCACATAGATATAGAGTTCTACTAATCGAGATTCTAGACCAGCATTTCTTAAACTGTAGTGTTGGGCTAGTGCTAGAGGGAGGGCGATTTCCTTGATCAAAAATGGAAAGGGGGGGGGGGGGTTTGTGAAGCATGTAAATTTCTTTTTGAAACAGAAAAACTGTTTGTATTTATTCATGTTTCAATGTTAACTAAGTAAAACAACATTATTAATAATGCTTTAATATTTTAAGCCTTCTAATAAAGTCTTCTAAAATGTATATATATAATTATATATATATTTTTTATCTTGATGCATCTGCAGAATAATATTGATTATATTGAGAAACATTTAGAAGAAAACTTTTCTAAATGTCTCCACTCCATCTCCTGTCTGTGAACCTGTGAACAGTCTGTTTGTATAACCTACTGACAAGCTTTCTCCAGGCATATGGGTTATCCTGGGCTAAATTCATTAAAAAGATTTTGATCACTCATTGACTTTTTATTTTCAAGTACTTGTCCTCCTCATCTTTCACTTTATAGATCTATCACTATGACTTTTCTTTGGGCCATAACTGCTATTAAAACATACATATATTAACTTGAATTACTTTAGAATTTACATTATAATTGAATATTTTATCAGACTAAAAATAGATATCTAGAATTTTTATATTGTATTTCCTTATAGTGCTTTGGCAGAAACAACATTTTATATATTTATTTAACCAAAATTGTTTAATATATAGGCCTACTAGAACGGTATGTAGTTTGGAATTCAAAATGAAATGTTGAGAAAGAATGTTTAGCTCTACTTAATATTTTATTAGAAAGAGAAAACTGTTAATAAGATTATTTTCTTTGAGTGAAGATCCTGTATTATATATATTATATATATATATATATATATATATAATACTAAGAATCATTTAATATGACACAAATATTTGATTATAGAGCAAACTCTTAATGAGGTTGGTCTTTATTATTAAGTTATAAATCTCTTACTGACATGAAAACTTCCATGCTGCTAAAATCATTAGGACTAAAGAAATATTTTTTTATAAAATGTTGTTTATAACCAATATACATATATTTACTTATGAAAAAAAAGGAATCTATAATCTATAAGGCAGTTAATGTAAAGTTCACCTGTAGGTTCTTTTGGACAACAATTAACTAGCATGTCATGAGGCCCGCACAACGATCAACAACCTTTCCTTTCCCTAAGTATTGTCAGGTGCCGATTAGAGTTGGGTTTAGTGTTTGTATAAATTTGTAAAAACTATTCCTCTTAATTTGAAGTATTTTGTTCACTATACATTAATTATCTTTTCACTTATCTCTTGTAGCCTTAGGCTTCACGTCAGTGCTCATTTCCAAAGAGAATGGACACACCATCGTCAATACTTTGGATAAGCGGACAGTGCACATGGATATTATGCCAGGGGAAGAGAAAGAAGGAACCATGCCCAACACCATTAGCAAGACTTCAGTGTTGTTTGTTTCAATATCTTTTATAGTGCTAATGATAATTTCTTTGGCCTGGCTTGGATTTTATTATATTCAAAGATTTCGTTATTCACATGCAAAGGAGAGGCTTGCTGTAAGTATTTTATTATACTCTACTGTAAAAAGTATGTGTATTTTTTTTTCTGTTTCTAAATTTTATGGAATGCACAATAACAAAATGTATAATCTGATACTTGTTAATAATCACTACTTAACTGAGATATTCATGAGAACATGTTTCACTCTTTCATTTATATCTATAGTATAATATTATAATTCTGATAATGGGAAATTACTGCATAGTTGATGTGTTAAATATAAAATACTGCCCTTTTGACACACAAGGCTGCACAAATTTAAATGTTTTTCATGAATAAATAAGCTATTAGGGCACTGTGCAGGATGGCTCAGGTCAAACTTTGACTGCTGCATGGAGGAAACCAAGTCATGTATTCTTCTTGATTACCCCTGAATTCAGTCTCAATGGGTCTGGGAAACCAAAAATTCTTTACCTGTGTGGCAAGCGTGCATTATTTTTGTCGAGGATTTTGCGACAGTATACTGAGCCTCTCAAGCTCTCACTCAAATGGAGTTTGACGAGGGTGATGATGAAACCTTTATATTCCTCAAATACCACAGTACAAATTATTGTAATTTTTTTGACCATTGTGAGCTCAAATTTGACATAAGTGGAAGTATATTCAAATAATAAACAAGTTATAAATCAGGATTTTGATACAGGACATAATTAACTTTCTGAAGCTTTTTGAATAACACATCATTGTGGCAAGCTATTTCCGCAGGCTAAATCAACTCAAGGGCCTTGAGTATGATCATTTCCCTGTTTAAATGCAGAAACTCTTGAGACTGCTTGACACATTGTAAGCCACAAAAAATGGTTGATTAGAAGTATTTGTAAAAGAAGTTGAAAATAAAAATTACCCCAGAGTTAAAATGTAAAGTTATCTTTAAAATGCCTGAACTTTGAGCATCAACTTTTGCATTGAAAAATTATTTTTTTTTTTATAGATATGTCAAACCATTTAGTGACTGACTCTTTGAGCTGATCAATAATATTATAATATCCAAATTGACCACAATTGTCTATTATAGATAATAAATCACAATTCTATAGTAGTTAGAAAAGAAATCAATAAAAAAAATCTTTAATGATAAACAATGGTGACCAGCATTCATTCAACCTGTGGTCTATTTCTCTGACTTTATTCCTAATTTTATATCATCCCATTCCTATTAAAGAAAAAAAGCTATCTCTTGTAGTAAAAAAAATAAGAATTACCCTTTAAGACCTTGCAGTGTATAGGGCATAGGCTTTTAGGGTCATCTTTTTCTGGGATTTTGAGCTTTTTATTTTTAGGGCTATTAAGATTTAATAAAAAAATCACAAGTATAAAAGTCTTAATTCGTTTGTCACTAAATGTGAATAGAAGTTAAAAATTGTCAGTCATTTTATTTTTGACTCATTCAGATGATATTTATATAAATTAGTTAGTTCTATATATTTATATTTAACCTTTTGTAGTGTATGGTATTTTACCACAATGTGGGTTAAATTACCTTGCTGGCCAATGTTTTTTTTTTCAATGACATATATGATATGAATGACTATTTAGTTTATTATTCAAACAAAAATTTTTTAAACAATTTCTTCTTAGGTGTTCTTGTTTCTTTTTATAGAATTTTATTTTTTATAAATTCCAAAAAAATAAAACTTAAAAACTTAAGAGAAGATGTAACCAATAAAGCAAAAAAATGGATGGTTTTAGTCATCAAGCAGTGTGAATACAGAAATTAGTGTCAATGTGACAGTTTTTAATTTATTTTTGTTTTTCTTTTCTAAAGTATCCTTGAAGAACACTTATCAATTATTCCTCATTAATTTTTTTTTCCCTTCCATTGCACTCATTCACACAGAATTTCTCTAGTTTGTGGTGTTTGTGATTTATAAGTAAATGTTCACTCTGGTTAGTTGGGTCCTGCCTGTAGTCATAAGCTAGGCTTAGAAACATTCACTCAATAGGCATTATCTTTTGAAGAGGCACAGAACAAATGGTTGGGTAGCTTAGCTACTGTGCTCCACTTATGGCTACACTATTCACTGTTGTAGGATGTGGTTATAGCTATATTTCAACTTAATGGTTTGTTTTTTTTTAGGCTAAAGCTATCTAGTCATGCTTCACTTAACAATAAAATATACAGAAAACTGTTAAGTGGTATTTATAAAGTTTCTCTTACTAATTTCTAGTCAAACTCATTTCAAGTTTGCTTCTAATGTTTTCTTTTAAACAAGTTTAGGAAATCTAAATTTATATTAAAAAAAGAATAAAAAAACATGGCTGGCAAAACCAATGTGTTACAAAGAAAGGTAATCTGGGATTATTTTTGTTTTAGAATTATATCAGAGAAAATCATTTAAATGTTACATTCAGACCTCTAAAAATATTCTGAATGGAAGAGTTACAGTGCAATATCATTATTCTTTTATGCAGCGCTGTTATAAAGAAATTAAAAAGAAATAGACACATTTACTTCATGTCTACTTTCTCATCAGTGGTGTAGCTAGGAATTAGCCATCACTTAGTGGCCCAGGGGGGTTGCCACTGTTTCTCATTAGCTATTACCAGAAATTAAATGCAAATGTCTTTTATTTTTTAATTTTTATTTAAATTATTCTGTACATTTTTCCTCAAATTATCATTAGATGATAAATAGTTTACATTATGTTTTTGATTATTACATATCTTTCATAAAATGCATTAAAAAAAGGCTTGAATATCTTTTTTTTTTGCCTATTGGCTTTGTTTTAGGCCCTTTAACCCCAAAGATCTCTCTTTAAATTTTACTATTAGTTTTGAGAACAGATAATTTTTTAGACATATGGCCAAAAAAGCAAGATCAATTTATGAAAACATGACTGTGACATTCAGTGCATTAAACTTTCCCTAATTGACTAGTTCAATCAAGAAGTGCAGAAGATAGGTAAATGTTGACTGTGTGAAGTACATGCGGTGTATTCCCTTTTCAATTCAAGGTGTCATGGGCCAAGGGGAAGTAAACAAACATTCTGATACTTTAAAGTGGTGGGATTAAATGTGAATAAAAGTCTAGTCATTAATTCATCAAAAACATGACAGCAACACCCCCCCACACACACACACACCTCTCAGCTATAGCAATGTTTTTACAAAAGGTACACTACTTCGAACAAGAGAAATCATCAAGTCATTGTAAAATAACAAACAATAGCAACACAATTTGAAGGCAGAATCTTTTTTTTTTTAATTTTTATTAATGAAGTTATAAAGGAGTAATAAATTGACTTAATTAAATCATTTCCTACATTTATATAGGTTACCCTTACCGTGTAGAAATAGCCATACCTAGTCGTCGGGATTCACTTTTGGTGGTTCTTAGTATAAGATAGTAATACATTTGTACCTTTGGAAAGACATCCTTTGCTAGCTCTTATATAACTGACATGATCTCCTTGCCCTTACTGGCCGCTTGTTAGCACTTTGTTTCAGGCATAATAAATGACCTTTGCTACTATACGTTTTCTAAATATTTGGTTCAACGCAATACATTTCTTAGTCACAAGTTGTATTTTTGTTTGCATTCTGTCAAATAAACAAAACTGGAATTAACTTTGAGCTATAGCAGTAATATAGCTGATTGGTTGTATAGAGACAGATTTGAAGGTGGCTACTGGAGTCTGTTTTCTTTTCACTTTGTTTTTTTTTTTCTGTCTATTAGAGGATTACTGACAGAGATCTAAAAACAAACTTCTAACATAGGCCTACTTTTAACATGAGCCTTATGATGTCCTTACGATGTCCTCACAACCATAGTTCCTTTTGGACTCGACAAACGACTATAATATTGACTATATTATATTCCAACTTGACTCAACCAATTCGTCCTTACGAACTTTACCCAACGAATTCTTAAGTGTTGAGATGGTGTTGTTTTTTTCTTCTATTGTCATTGATACAATATCAAGAAAATAGATTAGGCGTACGTAGGGAAACAGATTGGTCTCTGTGTGGGACAATATCTCTACTCACGAAGACTAAGAATTTCGTCTGATTAGTTGGACTTCTTTTATTCAATTCAGAACAACAATGTTGTGTGCTGGACACGATGCCAATGATCGTCTTTTAATTTTCCAACTCATCGTACGCTTATTGTACTGGTGCAGCTTGTCCTGGGATCCTCGGATTGAATCTTAAACTTTTTTTTTTACCATTATCTTCACTAAACCTTTCTCTCGGTATTTTTTTTTTTTTTGTTTCATATGATTTCAGCCTACGCGTAATTTTAAAATGGTAACGAAAGAACTTGATTACTTAAAGTCAGCGAAGAGATTGCTTTTCATATCTGTATTACCATTTCATTTCCGTTTGGAAAGATTAACAAGTTTGTTACATTTGAGTCTGTGTTTGTGTGTGTTGACTGTATCTAAACATTATTGCTGTGTGATATCTGTGTGGATGGCGGATTAAATAAAGTAGACCTTTTCATCCAGTAACAAACGGCTGGTCAAGCACGTCTATGTCTCTGTGTGTGAGGGCTTTTTGTTGCTTGCATGTATTGATTTCTGTCCATTGTCCGAGCGGATCTTTACATCGGCTATAATTCTATTTGGCTGATAATATGATTCGCTTAGAGTCTGACCTATTTTGTGTGGTCAATATGTTTTCTTGGTTGGGGCTTCAGCGTACATAGTTCATCAGACTTCCTTGTTTTCTTCTCTCTATTCAGATACGAAATGAATTTCTAACTGAACAATGAATGTGTCAGTCTGTAGGCTGATACTTAGGAACACGATCCCAGTATTGAATGTTGGAGTGGACCTAATGACAAAAGAGTATCATATGATTTCAGTTTAAAGCGCTGAAATAGAACTCTAGCAAAGAAGAAACGTGTAAAAATCCTTTATAAAAAAATAAAGTTTATCTTAGGGGAAGTACTTCACACTTACAACATCTCTCAATAATGTGAAAGTTATTTCCGTTATTCTATATCAAACACAGATAATTACCCACAATTAATTGACTAATTGGGTGTGGGAGAAATAACGTTTACAAAGTTTTTACCAGACGGGCAGGAAGACAGCCAGAGAGAGTTGATCTAATCTTTGCGAAAAGATCATAAACAAAGGGCCTTTGTTGGCTGAATGTAGTGAGGATATCATAGACGTGAGTATCGAAGGGTGACATTCAAAGGCGAATGTCAGTTAAGGATTCATGGACTCTCACGAGAGTTGGAATGTCCGAAATTTACCGATGAGAGTACATTGATTAATGGGGTTTACAGAACTACAGGCGGTAGGTGAAAACTTGTCTTTCAGTATCAGTAAAGCGAAAAAAAAATGAAATAGGAATTTTAAATGTTTTTAACAAGGTCTTAAGTGTACACCTAGCTGATAACATAAGTCTCCCTTTGTGTATTTATAAATATAGCAAATGTCAAAAAATTTGTCTATCTGGGAAGCACCATATCAGCAAGCGCCAACCTAGATGATGAGGTTGACTTCCGTATTGCTCGTGCCAGTGCTGCCTTCGGCAGACTTCAAGAGCAAGTGTGGCAAAGGAGAGGGACTCAGTTTAACCACAAAACTGAAAGTCTACAGTGCTGTAGTGCTTCCGTCACTCCTATATGCATCAGAGTCATGGACCTTGTACTCCCGCCACACCAAAAAGCTAAACTCCTTCCACCTACGCTGTCTAAGGAGTATCCATAAGGTGCGTTGGTCTGACTACATACCAGACACAGAAATCTTAAAGCTGTCCAACATGCACAGTATTAATGCGACAGTAAAAAGGTCCCAACTACGATGGGCGGGTCATGTAGTCCGCATGCCAGAAAATCGCCTTCCCAAGAGACTTCTGTATGGAGAGTTATGTACAGGAAAGCGCTCCGAAGGCGGCCAATACAAGCGCTACAAAGACACCCTCAAGAGCTCTCTCAAGGAGTGCGGTATCGACATTCATGGCTGGGAAGCACTAGCTCAAGATCGCTCTGCATGGCGAGAAGCTGTGAGTCTCGGAGTCTCAAGTTTTGAAGCAAGAAGAGTGGCCAGTGCGATAGAGCGCCGAACCAACAGAAAGCAGAGAGAAAAAGCAGGCCCACCTGCAACTGACAAAACTCACCCATGCCACATATGCGGCCGGCTTTTCAAAGCGAAGATTGGACTATACAGCCATCTTCGAGTCCATAGGAATTGAGAAATGTGCTCATCTTCGAACACGAAGGAGGAGCTATATATATATTTATAATTTGTGCAAGCAGCCTTCTACAGGAAGAAAATCTGACATCTAATGCTATTAGTTTATATAATTTGCTAATAACTAGGTCAAAGAGAAAAACAAATCAATACTCTTTATAACGAAGTTAAAAAGTTCAACTCACTCCGTCCGTCTGTCTGTATATGAAAATTATTTTTTTCATACTGTTTGAGATATAGCGTGAAAAAACGGACGGACAAACAGACAGACCACATACCAATAGTGCCTTTCAGCATTTTATAACGTAATATTAGAGTCTTTCAACTACTAATACTATTATACCCAATTATATATATATTATTTGTGGCATAATGGACAAATGAAAATAGAAAATTCTATCGAATATATACATTATTATTGAAGGAAAAATACAAATGTTATTTTTTAAACCGATGGAGTTTCTCCGTCTGTCAGGTAAAAGACTTGTAGGCTACACGTTATTTCTTCCACTTAGTACTCTCGGATCAAGTTAAAACTTAGCAGAATTACTCATTGTCAAGGACAACACACTAAGCAATAAACAGAAACCCTAGTTCATCAATTAGTTTGTAATTAATTTATTTTGCTTTATACGGTACGGAAAATGTAATAAAGCGGCTTCGGGAGACCCGTGACTATTATCACGCATAGTCGCACCCCGACAAACAAGATACAAATTTTAAGATTACAATATCTATCTATCTATCTATCTATCTATCTATCTATCTATCTATCTAT
>JADKLZ010000728.1:20818843-20832518 GCA_021533235.1 Biomphalaria straminea
CATTGTCTAGATACGATCTCATCCACCTGATGCCCACATTGTCTAGACACGATCTCTCCAACATGATGCCCAACACACACTTTGTTCTGTCCTTTCATTTGAAGAATTGATTCGTCACTGACCATAATAACCCATGCTGTGGGGAGAACGTTACGGCACACATAACAGTAAACATGCCATTTGAATGATATCAATATTTTCACGTCAATACGTCAATGGCTGGTTACAGTAACAAGGGCGATAGCGAGACAGAGTTGTCTCCGCATGAAGAGGTTATATTTATTTGTTCGCCCTTGTCTGTAGACTGTGATCTACCTGTTTATAGCCACAACGTACAAATCGATAGATTTTAACCCGCTTATACCCATAAGTGATTGATTTGTTAATCGAAATCTATTGGCTCTTGAGGGTAGAAATAGATCAAGTCACCAGACGAAGGCATTAGAAAGTTGATAGAAATAACGATATGTATCAGTTCAGAAAGGTTATGTTGACCTTAGAAATTTGATAAAACGAGTTATAAAAAAATTGACATAAAAGCGCTAGGTTGCAGGACCAGCCTTAGGTAATTTGAGGCCCTAGGCGAAGCGAATAGGATGGCCCCAATATGAAATAGAAAAACGAAAAATTAAGACCGAAAATACGCAAAGAAGTATACACCGTCCTGTATCTATATCTAAATCAACAATGTTAAATTCATATAAAACCGATAGCACTAATGTACATTATAGACGACTCATGAACACCAGTATAAAAATAACGTTTCGACCTTACATCAAAAGGAAGAGACAATGATCTTCTAACATACGTAGTCTAACAAGTAGATCTAAACATTAAGGAATAAACTTTCAAACATAGTACAGACTTGTAATGATAAATAAATAAACACTGAAGAGTAACCTAAAACAAGGCTTTATTAAACTAGAACGGCACATGAACTGACGAAAGAGACTTACACAGTAGCACACTACCAGTTTAGTAGACGTAGAGTCATAGAAATTATGAAAGTTTTACTATGTTATAGATGTGGTCCATGTTCATGTTTTGCAATTTTTTTAATAAAAAAATGTTTTAAAGTCCTAAGCGAGGCCCTCAACAACCGGAGAAAATTGGCGGCTTCTTAGTTTGCCTATGCTTAAGGCCGGCCCTATGGGGGAATGGTTCATATAGGGTTCATTAAAATAAAGAATATGCAAAGAGTCATTCATTGGAGTGTTTTAGAAATTAACTAAGCGAAATTTATCTAATATGTTCAATTTGTATTGAAAGTTATCTATTCCAGTCCTTATGTGTCAACAGTACAGTGGGTAGCGAAGGTGGTGGCATTCAATAAAAAATACTTTGCAATAGATTTTTGTTTTTTTTGGCTTGCTCCTTAAGAATGGAAGACAATGACATCTTATCCCAAGAGGGCGGCGGAAAGGGTTCAAATCCTGGACCCTTCAGACGACAGACAACAACACATTACGACCAGGCAGCCATCCACAAATATATTTGGTTTGATGCAATATTTTTTTTTTAATTAAAACATGTTTTATATAACACTGTATACGTAAAAGTATACAAAGCGACCAACACCGGTCTAGTGCTCGCTGATATCATAGGCATCACTTTAAGCCAGCCTGTCATAAAAAGAATGTCGAACAATGTGTTTATATCTTTATTTTTTTCGCATATATATATATATATATATAAAATAAAAACTAATTATGCTCAATTAAAAGAATTCTTTCATAAAGTTCGTTAAATGATTGACATGCTTATCTTATCTTATACAATACAGACGTTACTTCAAAAAAAAAGAAGATGATTACGTCCTACGCGTCATGCATTTAGTCATGCATATTAACCAATGGCTTAAATTCTGCAAGTCACTGGTTTTCCTGGCTAGCTCAGGCAATCCATGCCATGCTCTAATAGCACTAGGATAGAAGGAGCTTTTGTACAAGCACCCAAAAAGGGACACAAAACATGGTTATAATTGTCCAGCAAGTGAAACGGTCATAACAATTAGTCAGTTCATTATAATTTCCTGTCTCAAACTATGACATATAATCAAACAAATAAATGAACTATTTGTTATGTAGGAATAACAAGTAAACGGAAAGAGAGTAACCCAAATCGAAATGTATGAGATCATATTGAAATAGAATAAAGATCATCTCTCAAGAAGTCAAGCTCTGAAAATATACACAGTGGAACATCGTGTTATGTAGTGTATTTCTGATGTAACCGTGAGAAAAGGTGGGTGAATCTTTTCTCTGTGGTGGCTAAATAGATTCATATTAAACCACAGATCTGTCTTAATTCAAGTTCATCAATGCAGGTGTGAAAGTTGAAAGAGAACAAGCAAGTGACCTTAGAAAGTCGTATAATGTTATTGTTGTCCTCCTTCAGTCGTAGAACGACTATGGTTCATCTCAAACACCTTTTCATGTGACTGTTGAGCCCTGTTTTGGAGAGACACTCTCGTCTACAAATATCGCAGGTGAATATGGCTTTCGCTTTGTCGTTAGAGGAGCTGGCCATTTTCCTATGGCATGCTTCTCTTCCAGAGCTGAGGCCCATGTTTTTTTCACTGCCCTGAACTTTCTTAGTCACCGTCTAACTCCATCTAGTGCGGGCACTCAATGGTCAGTATCAATGTTCACTGTTATTGATGTCCCGTTTTATTACATACACGTAACGGTGGTGGGGGCGACCAGTGTTTTTTGTTTAAGCGGACGCGAGTCTATAGTTATAAATAAAAGTTATTTTTACTTTTGTTTTTAAAAGAAGAAGCTTGTTTGTGTTTATTTCAAACTGTGCACATAGAATGTAATACGCCCATGGGCGCACGCAGGGGGGTGCAAGGGGTGCACTTGCTAGCTATACAAAAAAAAATAATAAACAAGAAGAATAAGGACGAAACCAACACCAAAGAATGGGAAATTATTATATTACAATTTTTTATTAATTTTTTTTTTGCGAAAGGCTTTTTAGACGTAGAGAATTGCATTTTCTTGTAATAAATAGTCTCCCCCCCCCCTTCCAATTTTTTTTTGTCTTAGAATTAAAATTTTTTTCCAGATGTCTTTTGATTTCATATATGTGATAGTTTCTTTAAACACTATTAAAGAATGCAGTCATCTTTATACATGTATTTACGTCTTTTGGAGTTGCGGTCAGTGTTAGCGCTAAGTAAAATAAAATAGCAGGTTAAACTGGTCAACCAGTTTGTGATAGACCCACCCGGGTCAAAAGTTGATTTATATCGACGGAGCCCTGACGGCAGCAAGAAACAAACATATACAAGCAGCAGCATAAATTAACTGCGTTTTCTTGGTATTTGGTTAATAAAATGCAGATATCTCTGGCAATGAATTGATGTGTTTGAGCGTTGAGTTTGTTGGTGGCGATTGTACTCAATAAGAATTCATTGGTTTGCCATTGTTGTTAAGAGAGACACACTGCCTGTGTCTAAGGTCATTGTCAGCGAATACGTTATGTACATTTTTAACATGGACAAACTCGGACAAGGCTATTATGGCTGCCCAGTGATGGGTACCATTCAAAACTGTGTTCAAGCAAGGATTCGTGAAAAAAAAAAAATCGTTGCGCGTCCCACAGACTTAAACGTGTTATCGTTGACCTGACTGACGTTTCTGATGTACGTAATGCTGTTAGTGTTATTCGGAAGAGCGTTGGTGCCAAATTTAGCTCTTTTGTGTGAGACACAATGGTCTGATAAAAAGACGAATTTCTTCGCGCTTTAAGTCACAACTTTGAGAAGATCTTTGACTGTTTGGCGTAATCTAAAAGAACGGCTGTAAGTGAAAACAGACAAACTGCATATGTGTCATCAGACACACAGAGAAAAAACAACATGTTTGGATTTCGGGAGTTATTGCAGAACAGTGCTTTACATTACGACAATGTGTTCGTCAGTTTCTTCATTAACGTTTCGCTTTTCAGCAATAATACTGCTCAGTTCAACTTGTTTCGTCTCCATCCTAAAACGATGCAAGAGCTGCAACGTCAAAAAGACAGAATACCAGATAAGCATCGCGAAGAAAAGCAATTCAGTAGTAAAGTTATTGAGTTTTGGCAGCGTTTGCATTTTTGTTGTATCAATTGTTGGGAGACACGAGCTGCACAGATAAACTTATCAAAGTGTACGGTAAATAATTTGTTCACATGTTAGTTGTTGTTTTTTTTTTTATTTCATATAGCAAGTATTTACTGTGAACTTAATATCACATAGGTATGGGTGGCGTGTTGCAACAGTTGGTTTCTTTAATATTCTTTGTAATAAAAAGTTGCTGTTACGACTTTAAGACATGGGTGGTGACTTGCACCCCACTGCAAAAAATCCTGCGGGCGCCCATGAACACGCCTACATCCGTTTAGATGTGCTTGTAGGTTGGAGCTGTAAATCAATGACTGAGTATCAACACCTCAGTATTAGAACAACTTAAAATTCGGAAAGTATGTGTCGGACCAAAATATATAAGTCCGAAACATCTCCGAACTTGAAAGCAGATTTTGAGAACTCTCTACCCTGAGGCAAGGCAACCAACATCGATCACGTGCGCGCTGATATTATAGGTATCAGTTAGTGTCAGCCTATCATGAAATGAACGTAGTATCTGTCTATATAGGGTTTATATGGGGTTGCGGTGAATGAGTGGTTAAGCACTTGGCTTCCGAACCTGGGGTCCTGTGTTGAAATCCTGTTGAAGACTTGGATTTTGAATTTGGGGATTTTTACGGCGCCCCATAGTCCAACTATAATGGGTACCTGACTTTAGTTGGGAAAAGTAAAGACGGTTGGTCGTTGTGCTTGCCACATAACACCCTGCTCTTAACCTATTGGCAAAAGAAACAGATGACCTTAACATCATCTTCCCCGTATATCGCAAGGTCTGAAAGGGGAAACTACATTTTTTGCGTGTTTATATATTAATTGTGTGTACTACAGGACCATGTAGATTATTGAAAAAAAAAACTACAAAAAAAAAAAAAAAAAAAAAAAACAATGTGGCCTTGAAGTACAGATAAAGGAATAGATAACTATAGAGAGAATGAGAGAAATAAAAATGTACCAAATGAGAGTGTGATCGGGTAAAAATAAAAATCCAGAGAAAAAATAAAGAGAAACGACAGACCCCGACAAAAGATATAATATGTATGTTAGAGAAAGAGAGAGAAGAAGATATTTCTATCTACGCCAACTTAAGACAAAGAAAGTTCTGCGATATTTTCTATTAAACTTAATGAATACAAATATGTTCAGACTCGTGTTTACTGCTTCAACTGTGTTTCTGAAAATGTTGATAGCAATGTATATCTCATTATAGAGCTTAAACAAGTTGAACTCTGGCTCTAAAAGACTAGCATACGAGATCATCAACCTGGGAGTGTTACAGAGAACATAGATAAGAGCGACAAATGAAGTCACGTACACGGCTTGCGTTTCTTTGCTTCTTTTTGTCGCGCGTCTTTCAGGAGCTACTCTGTCGTCGTCCTTCTGGGAGAAGCTCTTGTGAAAATGAGATGAGCTTCTCAGGCTGCTGGCCAGGACGATCAAGCTTCCGACCACCAGGATTTGGCAGAAGCTCGGCAGGAGAAGACTCCAAAAGTTGATGACTAGAATGAAGTCGGGTCTGGCAGACGTAGCCCAGAATGTCAGCCGCGTGGTGGCGTTGTCAGAGATGACTTGGATCCCCTGTGATGTGAAGATGGGGACGTATATCATCATCGCCGACACGGCGATAAAAGCTACCACGAAGGAAGACCGGAGTCGGGTGAAGGTCGATTTGAAGGTGAACGGCAGCGCCACACAGCAGCACTTTTGAAGAGCGATGTAAGAAGTCAGCATCTGAGACACGTCGTAGACCATCAGATAATAGAACACGATGACGTAGGCAATGGTCAGGCCGTCCATTCGGACATCTTCTGGCATAAAGTCCGTGGTAAAGCGTAAAGCAAACAGGAACAGCAATGACAACAGGTCTGTGCAAGAGAGAAAGAAGAAGCACAGCGTTATGCTGTCAACTAGCCTCATTTTTAGGAATACGACAATGTTGATCAAGTTGCCTACTACACCAATAAAGATAAATACAGGCTGTATGACGATGCCAACTATTAAAAGTGCCTTGATGGATAGAATGCTCAAAAAGTTGTCCTCATATACCGTCACACTTAAGTTTCCTTGTAAGTGAATTTCAGCAGAGATATTGATCAATTCCATTTCACACATCGGATTACTGTTTGCTTATCGCAATAAAGACATGCTTCAATGAATAGCCATATTAAATGTATACACAAATATCTGAAACATAAACAGAAATAGTTTTAGGTGTAAAATCAATGGAATGGAAAAGAAATTTTAGTAACAATAAGATATAAACATACATTATATATATATAGTTTCTCTCTGTCTCTCTCTCGTTACCGATCACTTTAACAATATCTATATTTACATCATCTCTCCCCTCTCTCTCTAATATATAATATGTATACATATTTAAACTATTTATCTTACTGTTTCAGTAATTTATAACTACTCAGTACTTTTATTTATAAATATATATAAGCACAGAGAAAAGTTGATTTATTAGAATAACTTTAATAATAGGGCCTAGCTAACGCATGGGATTTTTACATTGAAATTATAGAAAAAAGAAAAGTATCATTTGCATAACATGTTATTTTATTGACATTTCTTTTCAACGCTTTAATTATGCCATTTTTTTAAAATAATGATCTAGAATTTTATTTATTAGACTCCACTTTTAATTTTATAAAATTCTCAAGACTTTAAATTTTTGTTTTAATTACGGAATGTAATAAAAGATACTCTACACTTCAGAAACTATTTGATAATGGCTGAAGCATTATGAGTCTCGGAGCTATGCTTTGGTATCGCCAAAGTTACCATGGAAGTATTGATTGGTTCAACACACAGTTAATGGGCGCCTCAAGTAGTTGGACAACTCAGCTATTAAAATGATAGTTATTAAGGAAGTTCAGAGGAAAGATCTTTGTCTACAACTCACAACTGTGGATATCTCTCTTATACAACGAGGCGAATGATTATCTTATCTTTTAAGAAATTGAATCAGAATTCTGAGAAACCGACAAAAAAAGTGAAACCAAGATTTCTATATGCAATTAATTGTTGAAGCACTGTTCAGAACAAAAATGTAGCTACAAGAAGCTTTGAGAACATAGCGCACTATACTGGTGACTATACGCACTACGCAAGACAGCAGGGTTTCTGTCCAGGGCTTTTGCAAGAGATGACTTAAGCCTCTCAGGCCCTCACTCAAATGAAGTTTGATGATAATGATAATGACGATGACGATGATTATAGCAGAACAGACATAGAAAAAGTAAGTGTAAAAAAGTCAAAGTAATCTAAATAAATTATGAGCAGATGTTTTTCCTAAATGTAGTAACATAAGTGTTTTCAATTCGATCCGAGAGCGTACTTCAAAGCTATGGTTCTTATTTTAGGAGGCTCACCAGCCGTAGGTTTTGACGGTAAAACAATATATCTATAAGAGTTGAGCCTTTAGAAATGTATAAAGTAATCTACCACTTTCAGACCTTGCCACCTATAAGACAATTGGTGTGAAACATATGATTTGGCATAATTCTATACAGAGCGAAAACCACAGCTTTTTCCATGTACTAAAAAGGCCCACAAACCTTACGTCTACGATATAATTGCAGGTAATTGATCACTAATGCTCTACATTCTACACAGTTGACAGTATTTACAGTTTAAGCTTTGCCAAGATCTATTCTACTTTCTTATTTCAAGCACTTAAATTTAAACTTCAACTTAAATGTGTGTTTACTCTCCGTTGTGTGGTAAGTGTCACTGCGACATACAAGAAGTTGGCTTCCCCGACCTTCTCAAGTATTGGGTCACTGTGACATTAGTAAGAGACATTTCCCTGTTAATGCTCAGAGGTGCAGTTACTGTGACTTTTGCGAGAAAGGGAGCTATGATTTTAGTCGCGAATTTTGGATGTGGAAGGAGAGCAACCACAACTATTACAACCATTAATGTCAGTTAACGAATTCTATACGATTACGTTTAGGGTCAAATGTTGCAAAGATGAAGGATCAATAAAAGAGATAAAAATCAATTTAAGCTTGGCGTCCACTGCCATGAGCAAAATGTGAAAATCTGAAATAGTAGCTTCAGCTTCAAAGTAAAAATAAAGCTTTATTCTTCGCTAGTGAACACTGACTGCACTTTTGTTTTGTGAAAGCTGGAAACTGAACGATGAGCATGAAAGAAGAATTCAAGCCTTAGAGAGTAAATGCAACAGAAAAATGCAAGGTATCAGAGACCAAGAAAATAAGACAAATGATTTTGTACTTTAACAAGTCAACACATTTTCTACTACAGACAAGGAACACCATGCTTAGTGTAGTCATATTGTAAGATATGACTCACTATCAAAAGTTATTTTTCAAGGTACACTGAAGGGAGCACGAGTCGTCCAAAAAGAAAAGCTGGACAACGTAAAAGAATTGACCACTCTCTGGTTATCCTGTTAAGAACAGCTGTTGACCTGGAGGAAATTTGTTTTCTGAACTCTCACAGCACCTGTACCATAAAATCAAGGGACAGAAGAGATAAGTTTAAGTGCCCAGGAAGTTGGTCTCTTTATTTTACATGATTTGGATGTTACATCAGAATTAAAGATGATCACATTCAGGCCAAACCTCCTGCAGGACGGGAGGAAATGGTGGTGATAGTTCAATAACATAACCATCGATACCAGAGTCCAAAATGCATGCGACACAACTAGGCAGTAATTGGAACATTAAAGTAAACATCCCTTGCACGTAACTCCACAGAGTCTTGGAATATTAAAAAAAAAATATTTTGTAATTGATTTCCTCAGGTTCAAGGGAATATCGTTAATCATTTATCAATTAAACGCTACATCTACATTACAGTGTCTGAAGCAAGAAGACTCTAGCCAAAGTGCTACCAATACTTAACTAAATACACTTAAAACAAAACAAAATAGCGTCTTTTCCCCTTTCGGGGGTCGCTAAAAACAAATACACACAAAACATAAAATAACTAGCAGGAACTCATCACAGTAAAACTAGTGTTAATAGAAGTTTCGATGGGTCGTAGCTTCAAGCAGATAGCCCAAGCACATAACCCAGGCTGATAGGTCAGGCTGATAGGTCAGGCAGATAGTCCAACTCATCCTTTCACATAAATCTTGAACATAGATTTAAAAATTCTTCTAAAACAAAAAAAAAACGTGACCTATGTATGTAGCTATTTTAACGTGGATAAAAGAAAAATAAGGAAATATCCAACCAATTAAACAAACACTTCAAGTTAATATTATCATTTATCGTCATACTACACTTTACTACAGACATACGTCCTCCTGGTCTCTCGTCTTTCACATCAAAAGACCATTATCTCTACATCATCTCTACATCATCTCTACATCATCTCTACATCCCTGTTTATCTAGCAACTGAATTATACTACGGTTTCATCAGAATTCATTAGCCATTAGCCCATTACTAACACGCACACACATTAACTCCATAACACTAACAGTAATTAATGTAGAATGTGAAGTTTAATTACTAGAACTAAAAAGATCTCATTTCATTATCAAGTTGAACAAATTTTTTATTTTGACCTTTTATTTCTACTCTAGAAAATAAAATGATCGCGATGTGTACAATGCAATAGTTTTCTACTTCAAAATCTGTAAACATTTCCTTAACAGTCTAACACTTCTTTATATTATTTAACATTTTAATTACTTTTTTTATTACAGTGGATAGGAAACTTGTTTTTTTTTTAGTGTTTTTATCCATTGTCCTTTATGCCGTTTAGGCATTGTAGTGACCAACCAGATTAACTTATTATTATGACACTAATAGAGACAGTCCTGTTAAAGAAAGTGTAAACATTTTGTGAAGGTAGTCTTATTCTTTCTCTTGTTTTTACTACAGCCGATGACAAAGTTGACAGAACAGCACCTTGATCTCTGCCCTAAACCGGATGTTAAACGTTGCGTAAATAAATGGGTTAGCGACAGAGCTGATAAAAAACGATCGGATGACTATGTTGTACAAAACTATCGGCCCTTTGTTATCGTCAAGGTGGTGAATTAGTTTGGCTACCTGGATAATCAGGTGGGGCAGGTAGCTCAAGATGTACACCACCGTCACCAGGAAGGCGATCAAAGTTGTTTTGGCCCCGAGAGATTTAGAGTTGCGTTTTTTTCTTCTTTTCGTAGTTTTCTTGTGTGACCCAGTTTCTGATATTCCCGTAGAGGTGGACGATGATGGGCGCATCACGATAGGATTGAGATCTTTCTGAGAAGACTCGGAATACTCCGACATAGCTGTGTCGACAGATGTTGTAGATAGTGAAGTAACTCTATGTGACAGTAATGTATCCAGTATTGGCGATTTTTCGGAGTTGTTTTCACCAGTTTTGACCCATTTTGGCGATAAAAGTGACTCATTTCTATCAGTCACCAAGTCTCCAAGTTCAAGAGGTGTCAAATGTTTAACCATTGAAGCTGAGCACGCAAAGAGGTCCTGAAATATGTTTTGAGTCAAACGATCAACATAATCTTCCACGCTGCGACTTAACGCCAGGTCTTCAGCATTTGATACACTACCAGAGTGAAATGAAGAGTGGTGACTTTCCGTTGTCTCAGAATTAATATTAAGCCGAGCTGGCTGCTTCATAATCTTCTTAACGTATCGGCTGTGTCTTCTAAGCTCCACAAGAATCAAAGCGTAGAGTGCAACCATGACGATGACCTCAACCACGAACCCGAAGAACAAGGCCGAGTTGTATATGAATGGGATCTTAGTGCCCTTGTAGGCATCAGCGAACGTACAGTCATGACCTTTAAGGTCAGGGACGCTGGTATCGACAATACGGATGCCGTAAAGTAGCGGGGCTGGCCAGGAGAATAGCAGAGCTCCTAGGATGATGAGGATCAAAGATAATCTTGCTTTTATAAGAGTGATCTGCTTTTTGGTTGGCTTGCAGATCTTTCTGTATCTGTCTATAGATATAGCCACAAGTGTGATACTAGAATTCAGGGTTGTAAATACAACAAAAAATCTGAAAAAAGAATTAGTTAATATTGGTTTGATAATATCATTGAGCAATGAAAGCACTTGTTAATAAAGGTAATATTTAAATATTTGCTAATGGAAAACAACAAAACAAAACAACAACAAAAAACTTAGAATAAGGTATGAGAAGGGACCTAGGTGCCAAACAATACAAACAACAAGTGTTTACCTGAGAATCTTACAAGCCCACTCAGACTCGTACGTATAATTAAACACCATGTCTGCAATCTCTGCTGGCATAGAGATCAGGCAACAGAAAAGGTCAAACACAGCCAAACTTATGAAATAGAAATGTTGAACAGTGGTCTTGGTTCTATTGAAAAATAATAGAACATAGGTTTAGTGGTCGAATCTTAAGAATACGTGCGTTGCACTCTGCATCTTGTAATGAATTCATTATCTTATATTTATATTTGCAAAACAAAAACTCAATTACCTATATATGTATCTATCAAGAGATGTCTTGCCTAGGGATGGTATCGTTGGATAGTCTAAGAGCTGAGCCGGAGGCTCTTCGAGCACTAAGTTTGAAACAAAAACCTGTCTGAATCCGTCCGAGAACAAATGTCAAACATAAAAAAAACACCTGCGGACCACACAGGCCTGTCTGGGGGTGACCCGAGTCAATGTTTATAGGGCATTGCTGTTTCCAATACCACTTTTGCTCGGACGGATGGACTAGAAATCATGGCCGAAGGCCAAGCGATACCGGGGGCCGCCAAATTTTCCTTCAAAATACCAAGCTAACTGTGCAGGATTCGCCATTAATGAGACGGTCCCTTGAGGAACAGCGCATGGATTCGTGACAGGGTTGTGGGGGCTTTCTTTCAACCCCGCTAGCCGGCAAGGGGCGGACTCTCGCCCGCCCGTGGGCACCCCCACGGGAGTCATGTTTGTTACTCTTTCGCCTAACTAGTTCCTCTGGCAGTCGTTTCCACGCGGGCGCCACGATGAGGCAGAGCAACGTGCCCGCGAGGGATTCTATCTGCATTAAATCTCGTACCCAGATTTCTTTTATCTTTCAAGTGGTAACTAAAAAGCGGTTTTGATAGTTTCGGAGGTCCGAGTACAGTGATTGATGAAAAACTGAAATCTTTCCATTAAACTTTTGTATTTTTTTTGTTTGGTATCCCCCTTAAGAACGCATTCTATATAATAATAATAATAATAATGGTAATCCCTTTTATTCCGAAGATTAGAGAAGAGTGAAGTGTTCCACGTGGTTATGCAAAGCAATTTCTACGTGTACAGATAAGACTACTGTAGCATTGTCTTTTCTTTACATTTAAAAGAGGTTTGAAAAAAAAAACTGTTAGTTATACTTCTAAAATTAAAGATTATCTAAGGAGAAGAACTCCGCATTTACAATTATATTGTTATAATGGAGAAGTTATTTCCCTTCTTCGATATAAAACATAATAATTCATCACCAATTATTAGTTGACTAATTAGTACATTATTTTTTAATCGAAATAAATTTTGTTAAACACAATGAACAATTGTCTAAGGTTTAAGCTTGATTGAGAATGTGTTTAGGAGAATTTATGCGTAGAATTAACTACGGGACAAAATCCTAAGCATTTAGCCATATCTCTAAATACGGAAGTATTAATCTCCCTTGTCGATAATTGACTTACCGGTAGATAATTGACTAATCGGTTCTCTTGTTGTGGTTGTTCTTATTGATCCATGTATTATTTTTGCCAATGAATAATTTGGCGAAGTTTCAACTTGATCCAATAATGGGTATGGGAGAAATAACATGTTCAAAATTTTTACCAGACAGACAGAGTGAGTTGATATAAGCTTTGTAAAAAAAAAAAGGGGGCAATAAGAGTGTTAGAGGGATGCTCGAAAACCAACAACAGTACCTGTATATCAAATATTCTTATATGAGTTGAGATGAAAAGTCAATTGACGCAGGACTAACTTTTTTATTATTGGCGAGATTTTGAATATTACAATTATCGTCTCTCCTTTGAGCCTTAGCTTTTAATTATTTTTTTTTTATTATATATTTTCAGTAGTTGACTGGAATCCACAAGGAAAGAGGAAAGTAGGCAGACCCAAGCAAACCTGGAAGAGGTCAGTCATCAGTGAAGCTGAGGGTACTGGAATGACATGGGAGTAGATGAAGAAAGCTGCTCAGAACCGAGTTCGGTGGAGAGGTGTGGTTGCGGCCCTATGCTCCCCTGGGAGTACACAGGATTAAGTCAGTCAGTTGTTGTTTTGGTACTTTGTTAGCTTGTAGACATAATGAACGCGATGGGAAATGTTTAGCACTTCCACGGTGTAAAAAAAAATCAAAAGGAGGTAACACTGAACTTAATGCTAGAACTGATAATACCGGCGATAGGCCGAACAATCAGTAGATGTAGTCGACTCTGGTGTTGAACAATCAACAGAGGTAGTCGACTCTGGTGTTGAACAATCACTAGATGTAGTCGACTCGGCGATAGGCCGAACAATCAGTAGATGTAGTCGACACTGGTGTTGAACAATCAACAGAGGTAGTCGACTCTGGTGTTGA
>JADKLZ010000728.1:20841504-20854638 GCA_021533235.1 Biomphalaria straminea
ATTTAAAAATCTACCTAACTGTATTTTTCAATATCGCGATGCTAAATTGAAGTACAATCAAACGTCTTTGAGAGTGTTATGCAAATTAAAATAATAAGCTCAACCTTCTCTTATAAGAACCCCATTGAATTACTATTATGTGGCCACAGGTTTACGAGACTGCTGTGCGATGAACACAAGAAATAGTATTTTGCTTGCACTAGTAACCTATTGAAATTTCCCACATTTTAGTTCAGTGGTTCTCAAACTTTTAATTTTGTTTTTATTTAGTCAAAACTTGCCCATGGACCCTTAAGTGAAAAGTTACATAAATGTTTTTTTTTTTTAAAACAACCCGTTTAATGGATTGTCTATTGAGATTAAAATTTTTACCTAAATTAAATTTTGAACATTACTTTCATGAGTGCATTTGTGTCCGGCTCAATGTTTGTAAGAAGCAAATCTCAAGGAACACAAATTTCTGTTTTTTTTTTTTTGGCTTTTTTTTTTAAATTAATGCTGAGGTTTATTACGTTAATGAATTAGTGCTGCACCAAGTAAGAAGACTGGAAACCAGTTAACAACACTTCTGTACAATGACCTATAATGGAGGATATAAAATTGGAAACTATTTTTGTAGCCAAATTTTGTGGTCTCTTTGTTCAAACATTGGTTTTTAATGTCTCGTTTGTGGAAATTTGCGGGAGTGTCTCTCCAAAATAGGGCTCCACAGCCACACGAGGAAGTGTGCGAGATGAACCATAGTCGTTCTACGACTGAAGGAGGCCAATGAATGTGGAAATTTCAATAAACTGCTCCTGTATGAATTTATCTATGATTGGAATCTAAGTGAATTTTTTTTTAAATCTTTGGATTTGGTCGTCATAGAATAGTATACAACAGACATTAAACAGTAGTGAGATCATTGTTAACATTATATGATCAGATAAAATGGCTTTTAGAGAAGTTATTTTAATTGCATACACTTTTCTTCTTTCTGAAAACCCCCATGGTTGTGTCCTGTACTCCTGGGGGTCCGCCGACCAGAGTTTGAGAAACACTGTTCTATATTAAAAAAAAACCAGACTTCAGACTTTTTATAACGATTGGTCTCGGTTAATAGCGCTATAAGAGCAGTGAGGAAGTCTTTCAGTGACATTGTGAAAAGTAGGCTTATATTAGCTTTAGCATAGTAGTACTTATAGCTAGATCTAACTCATATATTAGTTAACTGTGGCTTACATCACACAAGTATTTTTCTTTCTAATGAAAACTACTTAAAGGGTAGACGGTTCACTTGACATTAGAAATAGTTTTTGTAATGTGTCAAAGCTACACCAAGACTAATTGTAAACAAGAACTTGAAAACCACTTCAACATAGATTTCCTTTCCTTTTTACATAACAGACGCGACTATTCATACCAGCCGTCATATGTAGAAAGGCGTTGTCAACGCAATCTACTTAAGATACATTAGACTAGTTATAATGGTACAACTAACAGAGCTATCATAACAAGTAAATATCCAATAAATACAATTATTATAACAAGAAAAAAAATACTTAAAAAAACAACAAAACTTATACGATGTGTAGTTGTATCAACTAGTCTTGTTCTAGTTTGGATCTCTCATGTCATTAAATTCGTAATATATATATATATAGCTCCTCCTTCGTGTACGAAGATGAGCACATTTCTTATTTCCTATGGACTCGAAGATGGCTGTAAAGTCCAATCCTCGCTTTGAAAAGCCGCCGCATATGTGGCATGGGTGAGTTTTGTCAGTTGCAGATAGACCTGCTTTTTCTCTCTGCTTTCTGTTGGTTCGGCGCTCTATCGCACTGGCCACTCTACTTGCTTCAAATCTTGAGACTCCGAGGCTCACAGCTTCTCGCCATGCGGAGCGATCTAGAGCTAGTGCTTCCCAGCCATGAATGTCAATACCGCATGCCTTGAGGGAATTCGTAATAGATCTAGATCAACAACAATAAATCAGAGCAATTGTTTTCGTTTACCGCTATTTCTAGTTTTAGCTTTCTCAATACGCTATGATCCTATCACTTTTCTGGACCAGTTCTGAAAATTGGAAAAAAAGGGGGGGGGTGAGAAAGAAATGGATATCTGGGTGAATTTTACCGTAATCGCTTTTTAAAACCATTTATAGACGAAAAAGGGAGGGAGGATCGACCTTATTTCGAACTCATAGATATAGAAGTCATTCTAACCACTCCGCTTGTGATGAGTTTATGACAATAGAAGATTGTAGTTACCTATTGATTGCTTCATAATTACTTTAAAGTGGTGATCTATATAGGGGGGCTAATTCAGCAAATACCACCACTTCATTCTAGTAAATTTTCTTTCCCTTGTTCGATATACCAAACAAAATAATTAATTAACAAAAGTTAATTAACTACTTGGTTAATTTTTTGAAGGATTTTTTTGTAGTCAGGTCAAAGAAATAATGGTGCAATATTTCAGCTTGATCCAAAATTAGGTGTGAAATAACGTATACAAACTTTTGACCAGACAGACAGACAGTCAGACAGACACAGTGAGTTCGCCCCTACGATGACCTTCAAAAACCGCAAGCTAAAACTTTATGGCCATACCAAAAGGTCCCTAGAGCTTGCTAAGACCTTCCTAAAGGGAACAGTACCAGGAATAAAAGAATAGGCGAACAGAAAAAGCGTTGGGAACATAATTGAATGTCATTGAAAGAGATTCTATCCGCAGCAAAAGACTTTACAAAAAAAAAAGGGGAAAAGACGTTCCCAACAGTTGATCACGCTAAGTGAAGAGTGAAGGCTGCTAACAAGAAGGTTGAGTTTCTTAACCCATGTAGAAAATTTAAACTAAAAAATAATAGTTGAAATTGTAAAAATCGAGAACAAAAATTATTTTCAACAATTTGAAAGGACTTTGTTGCAATTTAATGTAAATTACACCTATGTTTTTTTATTTAAATAATTGATGTCGTCATCAATGACGTCAAAAAAGAGGTGAAATCAAAACTAGTTTGGGACGGAGGGGAAGGTATTGTTAACAACAAAACTCTGTTCATGTTGTGCAGTCAACAGAGTTATAAAAACAAGTGCAAAGTACAAACAAACACATTCAATAGTCATGTAATTAAAAACAACAAAAAGAATTGTATACATAATAGATGAACATTGGTCTCCCGATTTACTTGATAAGGGGCAGGCTCATTAGACACAATTAACTGCTTCACAATTAACAAGAAAAAACATTTTTTTCGTTCATTCAATTGTATTGTGTTTCCCTAACTTAAACCAGATGTTCTTGTTAGTTGATTTGTTTGATTAAACGATGTTGACACGAAATGTACACTAATCTGAGCTTCAATGGGTTACAATCCATGCAGTGGATATGCTTTCTTATCTGAGCCTACATGGTATACAATTCTCTTACCTTGTGTGTCTTTTTAATCTGAGCTTCCATGATTTATAATCATTGCAGCAAATATGATATATATTAGGTATACTAGGAATTGCTTAAGTCAAAGCTAATTGTAAAAGTCACCTGACATCTGATGGGGAAAGGAGTATGATAAGTAGACGGCGTAGGCCATTCGAGATCAACCTTACTGAGGCACATGTTAACTTATTTTCGCCAGATTCCAAGTTAGAACTAACTATTCCCACCGCACCCCTAAACAAACTCAAAAGAATCATCTATATGTGTTCTATTGAGGGGCAGCAAGACAGTTTCTATTTTAACATGAGGCCAAAAACAAAAAACTCGCACCAGAAAACGTGTGTTGTATTTTACGTTAAAAACACGTTTATGGGTTCAACAAGTGTACTTGTAGATGCGAAGTAATTAACTCTTTCTCTCCGTAATTATTTACCACATTCTGGTGGAATCAACGTTGGTATCGTCTGTTAGGAGAGAAAGAGTTAAACGTATCGAAGCTTTAAGCTATTCAATAAAGAGCGTTTAGGCCTATAGTTTTTGATCACATTAAAGAGACGATATGTTCTAAGTCAGAAACCTACCTAAAAATCTTGCAGGAGATCGCCGATGGATACATGACAATGAACACGGACACTGTAATCTCGTGAGGGATGGACAGCAAGCTGGTCAGCACATCAAACAGCGCCAGGATCACTATCAGGATGTTCTGCGTGCCAGACTTCATCTTGAATCCGAAGACGTAGACCACCAAACTGTTGCCAATAACGCCGATGACCAGGAGAATGGCGAAGAGTATGATGACAGGAATGAGCGTGATCAGTTTCTCTTGGTTCAATTCCTCGATGGAAGTGACGTTTGAGACGTTCTCAGGTAGCAAGAACACTTCAGAGGATGTCATCTCAGTTGGATTCATCCTTGTAAAATATTATTTAACTTTTATATGTCAAACCACCAAGTTGAAAATGTCTAGAGATTCTAAAATTTAAAATTTTTCTTTTTTTCTATATTCAAATTTTGTTATTGAGGATGTTTCAAGTTTCCCGAAAAAAAAAATTTTCAAATGTTCAAATGAAATTTTTAAAAGTCCAAATTGTTTAGGTCGTATAGTTTTGTTGTTGTTGTTGTTGTTGTTTTTTTATTTCACAATTTTTAAACGAGAACTTTCATTTATAAAATTGTAAATGGATTGTACAAATATTCAAAGTCACACAAGTTCTTCAATATTATGTAATTCTATTAATTTTTTTTAAATGCGATAAAAGTTTTTTTTTTCAAAACAAAATCATGAATGTGATCCAATGCGAAGATATTTCTGTGTTTTATTGGGTGTAGACAGTATTGAGGTAGTTGTCCCAGATATTTCTCAATTTAGCTTGGTAGGTATTTCGTCACTAAACCAATACAAATCATGGTCAGGGAGTTGATCCCGGTGCTGTCAAAATGATTTCCCCTAACGTCTTGACGTCGATCTCTACCTATGTGTACCGACTGGACAGGTAGGCCTAAGTGTGGAGGTAGAGCAGGTCTTGGAGCTGTTGACAGAAAACGAAATTTAAAAACAAAATCGTTGTGCAGGTAAGAAAACAAATTAAACAATAATAAGGAAAAGATTACAAAGAGAGCTGGTGTTTTCATACAAATTCATAGGCGGCCCTCAATGGTTTCTGATTGGGTCCACTGTTTGGTAAGCATTACAAGAAAAAAAGGTTTCGATACTGTCGGCTCAAATATCAGAGGTATGAAGTAGTATGAACAACACAGCCCTACCAACATCTATCCTAACTCCAGGCATACATTAAGTTTTTCTATTTAAGCATGACACAATTAATTAGATTGGCGAACCATAACTTCAATGATCCTTGACCTGGCAAACTTGACGGTGAAGTGCTTATTTCCCCTTCATCCTCTTTTGTCAAACACCTAAAAAAAATCGAACTTTCTATTATTTTTTTTTTTAGATCTAAACCAAAGATCGAAAGATGCTAATCAAGTTGCTTTGAAATTTGAGATTAAAGTTAGGGGCGACCTCAGACCTATGTTATGTATAGATATATACATATTGTTATGTATTAATGACAGAACAATATATTCACACAAATTCATGAAATAAAGCCATTTTCTTTTAGTTAATACCACAGCACATATTGTAGTCATGGTATGTAAATTTAAGTACATGATTACTCAGGTCTTTTTAGATTATGTATCTAAAAATGACAAAATTATAATTGTGAGACGAGAGTGCTCTTTTTTTTCTTTTTTTATGTTCGATTACTAGATCTAGATCTACATGTTACATAGATTAGGGTTGAAGAAAACAACTTAACGTCTTAACACTACTTTACAAAACAACGCCTTGTTTCAACTTTTTAAAAATATTTTCCAAGACATTTTAGCAGTGTTAAAAGATCTCCATGCCCAGTCTAGACAAAATATACATAAGGGTCTCTGCTCTAGAATCATTATGTCTGATGAGCTCTAATTAACGTTATGCACCTATCAGCTTGTATTTACCTTTTTCAGTTAAGAATATTCAACTTATAAAGTGTAATCCTTTGATTCAAATATATATGTTTATATTACTCTCTAGTTATCCGCACCAGCTCTCAAATAAAAGTACAAACTGAAAGACTTTTACCATCAATGGAATTAACGCCAACACTGGACCAACCCAGTACATAAACGCACAGTCTTAATTACCACTTGAAGTGGTCGACCTACAAACAACGACAAAGTTCATTGTGGATGTCAGGATACAGTGAGTTTTTTTTTTTCCGACGGAATGGGTAGAATTCCCGGATGTTGAGGATGTACCCATGTACACCCAGACCTTAGTGAATAACAGTTCTGCGAGAATAGAGAGAATAGTGCTAGCCACATATTACCCTTGTAGACAATTGTTCACAGAGAAGTGGTAGTTTTATTTTTTAATCTGTATCAGGTTGTGTTTGAGATTTTCACACTTCAAGTTAATCCCACCGATATTTATATCGTTGTAAGATTCCGCTTACAGTAAAGAAAAAAAGAAAAGGAAATGAAGAAACATCGTGGCAGCGACATGGCATTCTAATAGAAAGAAATAAAAAAAAACGTAATAAAATGTAAAGAGAAATGTTTGGAAAAGAGTTCAAACAAACTAGACGTTAGAAAAAAAGAAACATAATTTTTAAAATACATTTTTAGAAATATACAAAGCTTAACGAAAAGGGGAATATCTTCGCCCTTACAACTAGATATATAAATAATGTATTATTATTTCCCTTATTTTGATCTCAGCTAAAAACAATTAATTACCATTTGACTAGTTCGTTATTTTTCAAATTGATTCATCGTTTGTCAAGTACAATAAATAAGTGTCTAAAGTATCAGAGAATGCTTGAGGGAGAAATGGCGTTAACAATTATTTAAGGCGACTAAAGCCTTTGAACTTTAATCATATGTATGAATACTGAAGGATTGGTAACTAATTGACTAATTGGTTACTTTTTTATTGATTCATGTTTTGTCTATGCCAATGAATAATTGTGTTTAGTTTCGACTTGATCCGAGAATGTGGGAGAAATTACGTGTACACACTTTTTACCAGACAGACAGGCAGACAGAGTTTATATAAGCTTTGTAATAAAATTACATTTTTCATTTTTCCTACAAGCGAAAGATTTCAGAAAATGTTAGTCTACCGTCCTAAAAAGAGCACAGGCATTATGATAGGGTTTAGTTAAATACGTCAGTCAGGATGACTGCCTGGTCGTGCGGTACGCGCGCTGGACTGTCGTTCGGTTGTCTCGATAGTGTAAAGTTCCTATCCCGCCATCCAGCATCGTATTGTATTGCGTGAGATTTGGACAAAGAAGTAGGTCATCTTCAACTCGGAAGGAACATTCAAAACATGTATAATAGAACAAATTTTACATTCAACAGATAAGTCTTATGTACACCCGAAACACCAAAACGCGTGCTATTTATAAATTTCCCTCCATGTAACAAGATGTTAAGTATATTTTATAAAAAGCTGCACCAGAAATTTTTAATATTCATGCTTAAAAATATCAGTAACTACAGAGGCATTGAAACAATCAAGCCCGGCCCTAGTAGATTTAGAAAGCAGGTGCAACCAACGAAGGTGTCTTTGCTGAGAATATAAAGAAGCAACATTGTGGCGCTTCCAAAGTTGACGATCTCCTTTGCATCAAACTTGCAAAAATAAAAAAATTGTATTCCCGAAGTCGGTTCTCAAGCAATTTAATTATGTGGTGGCTGTGTGGTCAAGTGCCTCGGGACCAAAGGGGGCGTTGTGAGGTTTTAATTTTAGGGCGTCTCTGAGTGCAGCCAACTCTAAGGGTACCTGACATTAATTGGGGATAGGCGGTGGTCACATGACACCATCATTAAGCGAGAACCACTGCAACAGACCACCTTTACATCAGCTTTCATATAGATCTCTCTCTCTCTTCTCTCTTACGACAATCCTTTTTTTTTTTGTTTCTTTGTGGTAAAGAAAGGTTTTGTTGTTTTTTGCGCAAGCTGTATCATATCATTACTCACAGTGTCAAACAGTGCTACAGGGACGAATTGGTCTTATAGATTACAAACAAGATGGAAAGAAAAAATAAAAGAACAGACGGACCAAAATAAAATATTACAAAGTTATTTTCAATTATCTCTCTGCTTTATCTTAACTCTTCCCCGTAACGAACTCAGTGATCTGGGACTCAGTGATAGGACATCTACTTGGCTAGATACAGATGTCAAGCTTGCACAGCATATGACACTGCTGACGTGTGTCCCTGAGGCTATGGGGCAAAATACTCCACGGCAATCCCTTTCATTAAACCCCAAGCTGCACACATGAACCTACACACTAAGATGTGTTTTACAATCCTACAACACACAGCAACAGCATACGGCGATGAAGACAACAAGAAGCAAAATATAAAAAACAAATTTTATAGCGGAAAGAATTACTATACTCTTTGTATCGCTCTCAATGCTATTTCCTTTTTCCTATATACAACAAAATTAATGATCACCAATTGGTAAATACATGATTGACTCATGTGTTGTCATTGACGATAAATATTTGTGAAGGAGTCTAATTTGATAGGAGAGTCTGAAAGGGAGAAATTACGTGTACAAGATTGGTACCAGACAGAGTGAGCTGGTAAATATATATCATACTAATCATAGGCTATAATGTACACAAGCATACGTTAAATGATTTTCATATAAATAGATAAAAATAAAACTTTTAAAATGTGACAAATCTGCAATCTATCATGCTAACCCACGTCTGCACCTAATTAGGGCCTTAAGTCATAAGGCACCACACCTATAACGATGTAAATGGTATCACGATATCACTAGATTATTTTTGCTTTCCAACATTAGTACTATATAGTCTTTTGAACCTTTGCACGGCCACAGAAAGATCTGATGAACTTTTCTTATATTTTCACTACTATGTATCTCGGCGATTGTTAATATGGTTATTAATAGCATGGTTTATCTTAAGCTTTAAAATTGTATTTGTCAGATGTGAAGATCTTTGCAAGGCTTGAGGATCTTATCGTGTATTTTACATCACATTAAGATGAGCTATAAACCATGCATGGATGACCATAATATGTTGAATGGCAAGAAATCTAGTAGTGAAACACTATTAATCACATATCGAGTATACGAATGCAATATTTATTTAGAAATACCAGATTAGGTTTTGTCACAGACTTTGTTGTGTTCCATAGGGCAGCGTTTCTCAAACCATGAGCACCTCGCGACGTCATCTAAAGGTGGGCGTGATGTCCTGACTAAGCTCAGAATACAGAAAAACATATCACAGTAAACAGCCACCATTTTTTTTTTACTGTTTACGCTAGTAACGATCATTTTACTTTTTTAGAGCTATATGTGAAGATGTATTGAGTTTACGGTGAGATTGTGTTGATCAGCCAATGCGTTTCTGATGATATAATTTAGTGTAGATTTTTATTTTAAACATTATCTGAACACTCGAACATATTCGTTATGCCAGAGATTCACAATGCAAACGATCAATTCAAACAATGAAGTTTCCACCATAATAGGCTAATTAGACAGCTTTAAATCTGTAATTAGGAATCACTTTAATAAAATAAAAACACCATGCAGTATAAACATGTTAACTCTCTTCGTTCAAACTCTCAAGTACAACTACAGCTGACTTTTTCCGTCCTTACCAACTTTTTTTTTAACTATCTACCTCAAGCGCTATTTAGCAACAATCAACTAGCAACAAGCAAATCTCACTCCTTCTATGGAATCAACATTGCTTCTGTTGAGAGAATGCAGGTTTCTTCCAAGAAACTGTCGACAATCAACCTTGAAGTTGCTTTAGAGATTGTTTCAGAAAATTAAAATTAAACTTAGAGCAACAGCTGTTTTTGTGCTATGTGATAAAGCATCATTATTTAATGTTTTAGCCGTGAATATTTACTTTTTAAGCCATCATTATTGACTGTTTAAGCCATCATTATTGACTGTTTACGCCATCATTATTGACTGTTTAAGCCATCATTATTGACTGCTTAAGCCATCATTATTGACTGCTTAAACCATCCTTATTGACTGCTTAAAACATCATTATTTTCTGTTTAAGCCATTATTATTTACTGTTTACGCAACCATTATTGACTGTTTAAGCCATCATTATGACTGTTTAAGCTATTATTCCTTACTGTTAAACTTTCGTTGAGTTGTCTGCCTTAACAATCATAGAATCGCAATGTCATCGATTTCAAATTTAAAGGATCAGTGCAATGTTTCATATGACCACTCAAACTCAGTTCCGGCCTGCATATTTTCCTAAACTTGATGAATACAAAAGCCATTGTCCGGCTAATTACATAGAATTATCTACATACTTTGTCTTCTGTAATTGTCTGTATTATATAAGATAAGATAAGATAAGATAAGATAAGATAAGATATTGTAAATATATATGGGAAATAAAATTCGAAAATTGTGTTATAAATATGTCTATTTATTTATTTATTATTTTTTTTAGTTTTATTACGTTCTCAAAACCCTCTCAGACTCCACTGTAGGAGCCTACAGCGCTCTCCCCCAGACCCCAGCTGACTAAAGCTGACGCCACCAGTAAAAGTTTGAGAAACAGTGCATTAAGCTAGGGTAGTGATGCCCGAAATACGACTCGCGGGCAATATCCGGCCCGCGTCATGGTTCCATCCGGCCCGCCGAAACGTAGGCACAAAGTGTAGAACCCCACCCCCACCCCTTTTCCAGAAAAAGGCTGAAAAATGTCTCTATACCTCCGTTAGAGAGCTAACTATTTCTCTGACGGATTGGTACCATTTGCGCCCTTACGAAATTGGACTCTGTTAAATCTACCAGGAAAAGTGAACGGATCTTTAATTTTTTTGTCTGAAACATGATAAGACGCATTCTGCTTTGAGACGCAAATAAAATATTGGTTAAACTACTTCTAGAGATCGCAGGATTGATGAGAATATTTGACAACATATGATACTATCAAAAAGAGACAAGACAATGAGTCGGTGATACTAAATCAACGGGTTTCTAAAAAAAAAAATTGTTCAGGTCAATTTTATTTCGTCTTTGTCTCTGTTCATCGGAAATTAAAATGTCCCGCGGGTCAAATTAGGTTGGGCAGCACTGGGCTAGGGTAATCAGTTTGGCATGCCATTTATTTTACTTTACAAAAGAAAGAGTAACCCGTAGACATATATATATAGACTGGAAACAGGATCTTATTTTCAATTGGGAAGAGTCAAATATGTTTTATGTCCACATCTACGTTAGAAAAAAATGATGGCAAATGAGCTATAAATTCTATGACGTAAATTTCAGTCTATATATAACTATGATCTTTAGTTTTGAAAAGTACAAAACTTCATTATTCCTAATATTAGCCTTTATAGGCTACGCATGCACCTATGCGCACCATATCAACAATTTCATATTGAAAGACATAGGAAAATATATATAACTAAATCTATGCTTGCCCAAATTTTTCCAATAATAATTTGTTCTTCATCGGCCAGTCTATATATATATGTCTATGGAGTAACCATTGTCTTGTTTATCGTAGAGATCTGGTGCCCGTTTGTGTTAGTTACACACTGTCGTAATGGAGATTCCCATACATGATGGTGCTATAAATAGTTACATATTAGGCGTATGCGGAGTACAAAATAAAGACAGCGTTGAAAAGCTTTTTTTTTAGTTCTAGGAGGCCAAATAAATTGCCTAGTGATTCTATAATTTTAGACCCTATACAGGGGCGTAGCTAGGAATTTTCCATCATTTGGAGCCGATGGAGGGGGCTTGACCTTTTTGCGGGCCCTGGATTTTGCGTAATTCTTATATATTTAATGTAAAAAAACAACATTTGGGGCCCTCCTCAAGTGGGGGCCCGGGAGAGTTGTTCAAATTCTCCGCCCTCCTCGCCCACCCTAGCTACGCCACTGACCCTATACTTAGAAAATAATATTTAGTGGTAATTCACGTTATGTTTTGTTACAATCATATCAACCGATACAAGCCCAAGACGTAAGGTTGTCATTAGTATAATGACACTGACCTTGACCAGCCATCAGGCTCTATGGTACCGCTGTACACTTGAACAAATACGTGGGACAATATATAGACCTTAAAACAGCACAGTTGACCACACTACGTAGTGTAGCTTGTAATCCAACACATTTACCTGAGCAATTATTGTGTTTAACTTTGTAAACAAAAGAAAACCATGATATACTTCCATTATGAAGATATATTAGAAATCCAACTCAGTCCTTATCGTATACTTTGAATCACAGGCAGCCCCTGATCTGAAATCATTTTGTCACCACAACAAAGGGAGATAACACATTGAAGATCGAAGAAAACTTTGTTTAGTCGGAAACTTTGTATGCACTGCAAATAAAAACACGGAACAACATTTGCGCGCATAACTTTCCTTGTGTATGTACACATTTAAAAAACTATGGTGAACCGCAAGGGTCAGATTTCATTTAAAAAAAAAGAAGTGGGAGGAGAGGGATTGTTACTAGTTCTTGCAGAAGGAGGGGGAGGGGTCTGATTTAAATTTTTGTTTGTGAAATAGTTTTGAAAGGTAGATTGTGTATTCCTTCCTATGCATTGGTTTTAAAACGGATTTGAGGTCTCCCATCGCAACATGGAATTACGAAGGATTCTTAATTCAAGAGTAACAACAACAAGGAAAAAAAATAATAATAAAGTTTTTTCCCATACAACAAATCAAAGGGCATGACGACTTGACAACATAATCTAGTTTTGTCATCTGTATACATTTTCATTCAGTGCAAAGATTTAATAGCTATTTACCTTTCCGTAACCATAATAATATACTTTTATAAAAATAACACGCACACACACACACACACACACATATATATATATATATATATATATATATATATATATATATATTATAAATTAAAGCCTATTCAATACATAAGCAGAGGACGTGTATAGACAATTTCTACGGCCGACGGTCAGCAAAGACACAACGACTAACTACATTTACTTTGCCCAAGTTATTGCAGGTACCCATTAGAATTAGGTGGACTCAGAGATTCAAACACAAAACTCTGCTTAACCGATCAGCTGCCACGCCCTAATGTATAACATATTTTCTAAGTAATACTAACCATGTGTGTGGTTCAATAGTTAATCCTA
>JADKLZ010000728.1:20861607-20872436 GCA_021533235.1 Biomphalaria straminea
TTGTCTTGTTTCTTGTAACAAAGAGAGCAAACCCCTGACACTCTCCATCTGCCATTTTCTCTGGACTTGGCTCACTATAATGGTCAAGCGTATTGATTCTGTACTGATTTATTGGTCAGTTGAGTCCGTGTCGAGGACTACGCGAGCTAGACTCTGGGCAGTGATATCCCGGGGAGAAGGGGAGTGCAGGGCAATGTTGTTCTAGAATGGCTCTATCGACTGTCTCATTATCAAGACTTTTTTTTTTCTGTAGAAGAGAATGGGGGAAGAAAAGGGTCGAAGAATAAGGGATATTAAACATTTGACCACTCTCGGATAAGAAGAACATGATTAGCTCTAGAAACGGATGGTCAATTATTGCTGGCCAGATGAAGATAATGGCCACTGGAGTACCTGAACTTTGCTAGATTTTATTTTCCTTTACAATTGTCTTTGCTTGTTTCTTTGAGAATGTATATACATATACATGATGGGAGAGAGACAGACCAATAGTAGAGAGAGAAAGGGAGTCGGAGAGAGAGAGAGGGGGGAAGAGAGAATTAGATACATATAGAACTAAAACAGAGAAGAAGATTAACGAGTTCTGTACTCATTGCGTGACTTTCTGTCTAGTGTCGCAATCATCCAAACACAAAGAAAGATTTAAAAAAAACATGTAAAAGATTAATTCAAAGCCTATTGTCCCAATGAATGACATTTTTCAGTTACGATTTTTACTTGGTCAATTTAAGTTTTATTTTAAATTCTTTTTATATGTTTGTAAAAAACACAACTCCTGAGAAAACGCTCCATTGGCTGAGTGACAGAGAAACTGGCGACATTATTAGCAAGGGTCTAAATTTAGATTCAACCTTTACATACCAATTGTTTGTATGTACAGAAATACATTTATTAACTTAAGTACTTGACATTAAGGAAAAAATAAGAGAAAAGAGAGAAGGTGAGGGATAAAGAGAGAGAGAGAGAAAAGAGAAATAAGAGAGAGAGAAAGAGAATTCAAAAGAGTGAAAGGAAGAGATAGAGAGAGAGACAGAGAGAAAGAGAGAGAAGAGAGATAGAGAGAAAAAGACAGAGAGGAACAGAGACAGAGAAAGATAGAGAGATAAAGAGAAGTAAAAGACACAGAAAGAGAGGAAAGAGAAATGAGAGGAAGGAGAATAAAAAGAAAAGAAAGAAGATTGCAAAGAGAAGAAAAGAGATACGACTAAACACAATTTTTAGGTAAATGGAATGATTTTTAAAAAAAAAGAGAAGAGTACGGAACATTGGTCGCGGAAGTATAGTAATAGAAAGAGGGGGACGAGAATGAGAAGAAAGAAGAATGGAGAGAGGGAAATAGCAGACGACAGTATTCACGGCAACGTGTCTCTTGAAAAGGCGGGGAGTGGAACTATGAGTCTGATGCGGCTTGGTTGCTCTTCAGACTTCGCAGTCACGCTTTGCTGAAAGTCATCGATCCGGATGGCAAACTTCAGTGTCATATGACAAGCAAACAAAAAACATTCTTTTTTCATATCTTGCTATGAAATTTTATGCTTGAAGACATGAAGAACCAAGTTACCTCCCTATACGCTGTATTGCACATATCCCATCATCCCTTCACCACCTCACGTGCTACTTCCGTTACAGCTTCTTTCTATTTTTAGGTATCACGTGATAGTGTTTTCTCACTCTAAAGTTACAAAGAAACCTAAAAAATCAAAGAGCACACGCTCTTTTAAAACACAGACACACACCTACACATAGACTTTTTTTTTTAAATATACCTAAGCGTAATGTAAAATGTGAGTAAACTTTTTTTTTTTCAAATTTTTTGTGCCAATCGAAATGTCACATTGTTAAGATTAGTTGTAACTTGCTTCCCTGCCGTAAATGGATGGCTGCCTGGTCGTGTTATGCGCTCTGGACTAGTCTGGACTGTGTTAAGACACAAAACTCTTGAAACTAGAATGTCAATACACAAATACTCTCAGGTTTCACTTTAGAATTACAGTAATTAATATCACAAATTACGTCAACATAATAATTTCACTGGCTTCCTGTTCATCTCCTTCTACCTTTCCCTTTTTAACATTCAACATCCAAATCCGCACCATTTTCATTCACACTATATTGCGCTACGACCGTAACAGACTGTCGTCCGATAGTCTCGAGGCCACGGGTTCGAGCTCTAGAGGCCACCAATTCCAGTCGATCTGCGGTCTTGGATGTAATCGTCTTCAAAATCCTGACGAACATCTGAAACGTGTAGAACAAACATAAGACATAAATGTTTAGTTTTAATTATTAGGCCAAGGTCTAGATCAAAACCAAACAGAAGAATAATGAATTTAAAAAGAAACTATGAACTTGTTTTCGTAGACTAAAACTACAGTTCAAAAAACAAAATTATGCAATAAAAATAATGGATATTGTATTTTCATTGTAGACCCACCTCTCTGCGACCTTGTACATTTGTATTTGCTTTAGTTTGTGAGATTGTGTTTACATGAGACTGTGTGTGTGGAAATGGAATAGCGAGGACTGGTAAGAAAAAACAACACCCAATTATTACAAACCATTTCTTTCACCTTTGTGCATTTACTTTCTAGGTTTTAATTGTCCATTATCTCAGCAGACGGAAGAGACCATTATGGTCAGCTTTAATTTTCTCTTTAAAACCATTTTCTTTTTCGACCGATGCATGATTTGATCAGACATTCAAAGAAAAAAAAAAGCTCAGCCCTCCCTTACAACACCCTCCACCATTTCACACTTACACTATTACTTTGTCCATCCAATAAACTCCCGCTCCAACCCCCATACCCCCTATTTTCTATTATGACCCTAGCAGTTCTGTTCGCCTTGTCTTTTTCAACAGTTACCGCCCATTACAAGGTCGAGTTTCCTGACTGCTCTCTAGTATCGATCTTTTTTTTTTTTTTTTTCTCGTCGTCTGCTCGGTGGTCACGTGACCCGATAACCAGGCAATGGCTGACCAGGGTATCTGTTGCAGTTGTAACATGTGCCTACCACCCCACTCCCATATTTATGTAACAACAGTCACCCTCCTCCCCCCTCATCTCGCCACTACATAAAGTAACACACACACACACACCAGATTTCTTGTTTTTTTTTCTTCTTTCCTTCTGTTCCTAGTGATGTCAGGAGATGTCATTACTTCCCCCTTGCTACGAGGCCCTCTCATCTAATTGCTGGTTGCGTTTCATAGAGTGTCTTCCGTCTCCGCGTTTTTTTGAAAAAGCTCCAAAGAGTCTTTTTAAAAGGATTGGAAATTTTTAAAAAGTTTTATCTCAATGTTTTGAGACTCCAGTTATTCTTATTTTAAACCGCTTCAGTCCATATATATATACCTGGCCGGACTTATGTAGGTGGAGGTTGCGGGGCAGGATTTTAAGGTTAAGGGGCTCCTTTGTTGAATATAAGATGTGCGATTCAAATAACTAAAATTATGTTTTCTAGACATTGATGTATTAGCTCGTGGTTCATTTTTTTTAAATACAAAATAAGAACATTTTATATGTTATTGCAATTATCAACGAATAAAAAAAAAAGGAGATGGGAGTATAAGATAAGATTATTCTACCATAAGATATGAGAATTCTATCATAAGATAAGAGTATTCTACCATAAGTGACTAACCATATTTATCCTCTTCATCATCAGCTTCATTTAGTCAGGGCTTGAAAGGGTTAACATCTTCTCTATCAAAAGGCAAAGGAAAAAAACACATATGTCCAGTCCTATGCGGGTCAATGGCATATAGCACATAGGGACAAGGCCGCCAGAGATAGAGTAAGAGAGATGAAGAGAGAGAATGACAGAGAATGGACAGAGAAAGACAAATAGAGAGAGAGAGAGAGAGAAAGAGAGAGAGAGAGAAACGGAAAGATATTTACTTGATCGTATGAAGTTTCAAATGTCTGCCCTACGAATATCCCAAAAGCTCTGCTCTTCTTCTCTTTTGTTGAAACGTTTTATCGCTTTGTTCCATTCAAAAACAGTTTCATTCATTATCACCATGACATTTTTTATTTATTTTTTTTCTCATCAAGTTAATGGATTGGCAATAATTTAACGATATAATCGTAATGAAATTAATTTTTACGTGGCTCTTTGCACGCTTTACATTGTGTGACGTTCTCGCTGGTATCGCTTACACACATACACAAAACAGGCAAACACGCACGTTACTTCATGTTTTTCGTTCTTCTATGATTAGACAACACTCCCTCCGAATTATCAGAAAATGACGAGGTTTTGAAGAAAATTTTAATTGCCCCTCTCTGTGTTAGATATTTGTGTTTTAATTTAGTTTATTTTTATACCAGTGATTCTCAAACTACAGTCCGCGGGCCAAATACCACACATAAAGTAGTACAATTCGGCCTTTTGAAACTTTTCCCCACAATAAGATGGCATTTATTAGATTCGAAAATTATATTATTTCTTTGTCGTTATGCGGCTTGATACACACGTGTTGATAATAGATATGGTCCCCAGGCTGAATAAGGTTGGACAACCCTTGGCAACAAGAAATGATTTCTTTGTATACTATGAAAAATTATAGTCGTCAAATTAAAGATTCCTTAGTGTGACCAACAAGCTAGTAATTATTTTCCCAAACGATATGCACCAACTATCAAATTTCTGGGGAAATCCTCAGAGCCGTTTTCGAGCTCTGTGTTCACAAAGTTTTTCTAATTTTTTTCACCCTGAAGGTTTTCCACAAAGTCAGTTGAATTAGAGGCATTGTAAAATGAGCATAAGAGAGAAAGAGAGAGAGAGAGAGACGGAAAGAATAAAGAGAAAAGAGCAATAGATAGGGTATATGACTATGGATAAAGGGAGAGAGGAAGAGAGAAAGAAAAGAAAGACAGCAAGCGAGATAGAGAGAAAGCGAGAGAAAGATCTAGAATATGTGGGAGAGAGTGTGAATGAGAGATCAAGAGAAAAAAAACAGTGTTAGAGAGAGAGAGAGACAGACAGACAGAAAGAGAGAGAGAGAGAGATGCGGTGCGCATAATATTTCTAGAAACCAAGAAACGTCTTGCAAGCAACTATCTGATACCTATCTCTTCTATAACCTACAGCCTAACATTCTGTACCTAATATTGTTAAGAGAGTTGCTGTTTCAAAGAACTATTTAAACTGAATAAGATCGAATGACACATAAAGACACACTTGTTCTTGTCAAATACTAGTATTCGAAGTTTCACAGTATATTCAATGGACTACCGACACATTGACTTTGTCAAGAGAGACATGACTCCCTCCCATTATAAACCTCCTCCTCCTCCTCCTTCTCCCACCACGCACACACCTAGCGTCATATTCTTTTTCCTACTATACTTACTCAAACGATAGCTGTTATTTCCCTGATTAAGAAACAAAATCGAAGGAGAACAAACACAATCTGTCAAGGGGCAATAAGACATGAAATCATAATTAGACACTGGGGTTGTCTAACCTCTTGACCTATCGACCTCCGTGGCAGGAGCTATATAAAGAGGTGGTTATAACAGGACGAGTGGCGGAGGTTGCACCGGTGGAAGTGTAGGATGCCGGGTACCACACTACAACAAAAAGCTTTATCGTCTCGAGAGACAACAACATTCGCACCGTCCGTTACAACAGACCCCCCGCTTTTAGTGAGAGCGTATTGGGGTACGGAAAGATTGGAACCCCCCGTGGGGTGGGGGCTGTTCCTGCATGGAAGTGTGCACGTTTATTTTATTTGTTCGTATTTCTAGCACGTTCGTCATCCTTGTACGTCGAGCGAGACAATGACGAGTGCATGATGCTCAGTGAGTGCGCTATTGTATTTCTGGTCAATTGTTTACATTGGGGGGAGATGGAAATTGAAGAGAGGGGGGGGGGGGGGGCTGTCTCTCATACACGTTTGAATGTGAGTCGCCACCTTTGTAACAATGCTGACAAGCTGGTCTCCGGTCTCAATATGACACAAAGGTACAAATAAATGAGGTAATCAGAAAATGAGCACCCCCGGTCTCGTTTTGGCATGTCTTTGCTGATTCAGAAACCCTGCACAAAAGCCTCTCAGTTTACAAAGGATTTAGAACGGGAACAGTGAAAAACAAAACATCCACAACAACAAAGGATCTGCCTATTTCTGTCTGGGTTTTTAAAAAACAATTCTTTTGGTGTCAGATGTGGGAGGCTCTTTCCTCTTGTTTTCCTAGCCCTCACAAACCATTGGATAAGTGCTGGCTCGCATGTAGCATTAAAAGCGCTCTCATAATTCAATGTAGTATCTATCACCACTACTTATCTTCTCTTGCTTGGCGATGGATTCCCTTGGCGCGACCGTACTTGATGCAGCTCAGAAAAGGATTGCCAGAGTGTCGTAATTTTAGTATCATTTATGTTTAGATATCAGCAGTGCCGTGTACTCTGCCAGTATATAGAATTGTGTATCACAAGCTGTTTAATGGTCACCGGTAACTTGTCTTTGTTTCCTCATTTTGGGACTCCCAATGCATTATCTAATGTTTAACCCTTAAAATGCGTGTGGTAGTTCAGCCTCTAAACATCACAATTGTAATTCCATTTTGTGCTATGCACTCACTATAAAGCAGCTGAACACTTTAAGGGTTAAATTTAGCCTCAATATAGGGGAGGTTTAAATTCAGTTTTTTTCTTTATTTAATTTTGAAAACAAATTATTCTACTCAAAAGAATTCAAACCTAATATTTCTTTTTTTTTTCCTACTTATTATACCGACTCACAACCCCCCCCCACCAGAAATACTGCTTTTTATATACAGCATTTTTTATTTTTAAATTCTTTAACCAATAAAATACTGTAGCACAGAAAGGAGCTCCCTGAAGGGAACAGTACCAGGAAAAAGAAGAAGAGGAAAACAGAGTAAGTGATGGGAAAACAACGTCAAAGAATGGTCAGGCCTCTCATTGAATGAAATGGTATCCAAGGCAAAGGACAGAGAGGAATGGAGAAAAACGGTTGGCAGATCTTGTGTGGTACCCCAACGGATAGGTGACAGTAAAAGCGAAGCATAGAAAAAAAAAGAGAAAGCGATATGGAGACTCGTGGGCGCGATATAATGAAACCTAATGACCCTAATATTAAAAGAAAAGATTTTAAAGTAAAAATAGATTAAATTAAACAATTTCAATGACTATATTAAAAGGTCACAGCTTCCAGCTAAAGAACGAAATTCAATTTGTGCTACCAGTTTTATAGCTTCTACTGAGTGCACACACAGAGTATAATGTGGGTTTTTTTATTCAAAATAATACTTCCTGGTTTGTTTTATTTTTGCTGTTTATTACTTCAGCCACACACATTTATAAAAATTCCATAATATAGATGTTTAAAAAGAAACTAGTATTTTGGCATACAAAGAACGCATCACAAACGAAGAGGTTAGAAAATGAATCACAACAGCAATAGGGCCCCCACGATGACCCGCTAACAACTGTCAAAAACACAAACTAAAACTTTATGGCAATATCACCAGGTCCTCGGGGCTCGCAAAGATCTTCTTTCAGGAACAGTAACAGGAAAAAGAAGATGAGGCAGACAGAGAAAGCGATGGAAACACAACATAAAAGAATGGGCAGGCCTGTCATTGAACGAGATATCCAAGGCGAAAGACAGAGAGGAATGGAGATGATGGTCAACAGCTCAAGGGATTAAGAGATTGGTGAATAGACCTATTGCTGTAGTACTAGTTTGAAGAGAAGAGTATGGTCTTAATTTGTATATTGAAATCTGGTTTACCAACAGGTAAGGGAAAAAAAAGGGGGGGGGTATTTTACACATGCTTAACAACGAGCTGTCTCTTCAAGCATCCCACAATTCAACTGAGGATGAACAAAAGATGAGACGAATACAGGAACTCATTAGCCGCCTGTCATCCACACATTGTTCTAATTGAGACCTAAAAAAAAAGATTGCATCTCTTTGACAAATTATCATTAATTTTTTGTTCCATTATCATTAATAGGATACTCTTTTTTTAATTCAGTAACGTAATAATGTTAATTAAACCTCCGTTATTATAAAACTAATTTTCTTTCAAAAAACAGTATCCAAAATAACGCAACAATATTTTGTCATTTAATTCTTATTTGGTTAATTTTGTTTTTCTTTTGCAAGCTAGAAATGGAATTTTAGAAATACTACAAGAAGGACAGATCGATCTTCCTGTTCAGAGATCAATAACTGTAACTTAGAACTGGATAGAGAGTTAACAACGTTCCATTGATATTGAGGATTTTAATTATTAAAGTTAACCATAATTATATTTGTCCGTTTGCATTTTGATTTTTAGAGATCCGGTCAGAATTGTTTAAGCAACAAAATAGAGTAACATAGAAAAAGAAGATAAAACGATATTGACAATGGAAGGGTGCTAGAAGAAAAAAAAAAAGAGAAAGAAAAACGTTAAGATGAGAAAAAAAATACCATAGGATATATTAAACCAAAAGTAACGTTTTCTGATGACAAACAAAAATGTTATTCAAGTTAAATCATAACAGAGTAGAATGTACAAATGTGAAAAATGAACAAGTCTGTCAGAACGTAGAAAAAATATTACGGAGATAAAGGGTTAAAATAAATAGTGGCAATAAGCAATGTCAAAATCCAAGTCTTTACAGAGATTCAAACCCAAACCCTTCGGTTCAGGCATAAGTCAATTTTCCTTCTTTAAATTAAAAGATTTTTTGTAACATTACTTACCACATATTGCTTTTACTATATTCACTCTTTTGCTCCCTCCCTCTCACCACCCCCCTCTATTCCCTCCCTCTCTCTTCATTTCTCTCTCACTCCAATGTTATTTATAACTGTTGAACATTATTTCATTCTCAGGCATAGAAGAACGTTCTGGGAGAGCCAAGGACATCATGATAGACCAGACAAGATCAGCGTCTCCTAAGACCTAACGTTAGTACACTCGTAAGTCCTCACTATCCTTGGTCCAGCCAATCACATATTGATCTCCGGTGATGTAATTTCCGCCACAAATTGTCCAGAATTCCCTAGGGATCACCAAAGGTTTACAAAGAAAACGCAATTCTATCAAGTTCGATAACTCATAGCCATGCCTGTATGTTTGTACCAACGTTCTGTTGGGTTGTCGACCGTTTTGGCCATACTTCAGGTTTACTTTTCTGTGGTGAGTTCCCAGTCTCTCAAGGTCACGCTCGGACCGTTAAAGGAAGAGCAGAAGACGGGAACTTACGTGGGGAACATCGCCAGCGCCACGTCCATCAGCCGGGAGGTCAGCCAGACCGAGTTCAACACACTTAAGTTCGAGTTCCTGGACCCCTCCAACCGTGACGGGCAAATGTTCTCCATCAACGGGCGCTCTGGGGCGCTCTTCACCCAAACCACCATTGACAGGGAGACGGTGTGCGACGACATGGTCGTCTGCCAGGTCAAGTTCGACGTGACGGTCAGCTCGGACGTGACGTCGTACCTGAGGCTGGTGGAAGTGACCATCAACATCACGGACATCAACGACAACGTGCCGTCCTTTGACGTTGACCAGTTCGAGATGGAGATCCAGGAGAACAACGCGGACAGGCTGACCAAGCCGCTGCCCTCTGCCGTGGACAGAGACATTGGCGAGAACGGCATTCAACATTATACTCTGCTCTCTATAACAAACGAGTAAGTGGACGTCTTGTTACACATCTTCACATTCAACATCTATCATCTTCTCATTTATCCTCATACATATCATACAAATTATATCAATATAAAACCATATCATGCATTATACAGCATATCATATTATGTATGTTCATATGTATCATACATTTATATTTTATCCTATCATCTATTACTATGGCTTAGGGTGATGAATATGTTTTGGTATTCTCAGAAGTTAATTCTAATAACACAATACCCAAGTGTATGCCGGCGATTGCAGCATTGGCGAAGAACTAAAAGAACTCATATTTTATAAATAGAGTAATTTATTTTTTTTTCAAGCTGAAATTCAAAGAAAACAAAACAAACAAATAAAGAACAAATAATGTACTCTATGTAAAAAACTGAGTTTGAAGCTGAAAATAACAGAAGTTAATCCTTGACGCCTGGACCATGCTATACATACAATAATGTAATCTATCTCTTATTCAATCAATAACAAATAAAATCTTTAAATTGATTTAAGGACAATCTTACGCTTTTCAAATTTCAGCATTATCTCACTGCATTATCAATATTAAAGAATAGATGCACACGTTTATTATTATTATTTTTATTATTATTTTTATGTCTTACTCCATCACTGGATACAGTAAAAAAAAAAACTTTCCATTTTTTGTGGTAGCATACTAAAATATTTTTTTTGTACTGAGACAATAAATAATGAAAACAAAAAATGACATCTACAACTAGGTATAATGTCGCCCCCACAGTCGTATTTTTCTCTCGAACCAACAATCTTATTATAGTTGGTCTGACAGGGACATGTGACAATTGATGGGTAGCAAAATGCGGGAATATTTGAGACTCCTGATTGTTCTGTGGTCAGCTTACTGTGGTCTGCTTACTGTGGTCTGCTTACTCTGGTCTGCTTACTGTGGTCTGCTTGCTGTGGTCTGCTTACTGTGGTCCTGTGTTGCTGTGATCCTGTGTTGCTGCTAGGCGTTGTTGTCGTGTCAGAACTTTCGTGGATCATGTCCGGACTGTCCATTGTTTTACGATATCCAGTGCTTTTGTTTTTTTTTTGTGTCGGTACGCACCGGTACGGCATACCGGCACCTTTTTCATTGTGTGGAAAAATATATAACTTTTCTTGTATTTTAACATTTATTATTAATTTATA